>RJWT010000476.1:0-66833 GCA_004365215.1 Cuniculus paca
AGAAAGAAAACTTAACCCCAGTCCTTGTTATTCCTGTCCAACTTTGAACTTTAATCTCTGTGTTTTCTCCCAGGTTCAAAATTCATCAAGAAAGATAACTTTGCCATTACCTTTGATTTTCAACAGATTACCTTCATGACTTCACAGGAAAATATTTAATTACCAAGAGTCATTCTAAATTGAGATTCACAGACCATATCAAGGTTTTAGTGTCCAGTATATAAAAAATGAAGGTGGGAGGGAGGAAGGATTACAAAACATTTGATATATTTAAAACATCTTACAGTAGAAAATTAATCCTTTACCACACACAGAAAACTCACTTGTAATAAAAATGTCAAAAGTTGAAACTCAAAGACTTTTATTCATGCTGGCTTTTACCTTTAAGGGAGGCTGGGAGCAGATGTCTGGAGCACATGAATCCTCACCCAACTCACCAGGCCTGTGTATATCCACTAATGCCCTCCCTCATGGAAATTTTGCAAGATGTGCAGAAGTGCTGTTTAGGTTGACTCTTCTTATGGACATCCTCAGTAGAAGTGAAAGATATGCTGAATTTTTGTTTGATCAGGAAAATTCTACAAATCAAACTATTCTAACTTGGTCATGATTTTCTTTCAGGCTAAGGAATTGGGCAGACAATTCTCAAAAGAAGATGTATACATGGTCAATAAATACATGGAAAAATGTTTATCATCTTTTGGCATTAAAGAAATGCAAATGAACATTTATTTTCTATCCCACCATAGTCTGAATGATTATAATCAAGAATACAAAAACAATAAATGGTGATAAGGATATGGGACTGGGATGGGGAGAAACCCTTCTACACTACTGGTGAGAATGTAAATTAATGCAGTCACTATGGAAATCAGTACAGATTTTCCTCAAAAAACTAAAAATAAAACTACCATTTGATCCAGCTGTTCCACTCTTTGGTGCATACTTGAGGCAATTAAAGTCAGCATGCCACAGGGATACCTCCATACCCATGTTCATTGTGGCACAATTGACAATCACTGAGGCATGCAGCCAGCCTAGACGCCCATCACCAGATGAATGAATAAAGAAAATGTGAGATATATATATATACATATATATATATGTATATATATTATGGGGTATTAGTCAGTCATAAAGAAGAACAAAATTCTGTCATTTAGAAAAAAAATGGATAAATCTGGAGACCATTATAAAATAGGAGAAATAAGTCAGATGCATAGAGAAAAATATCACATCTTTTCTCTAACATGTGGAATCTAAAACTGATGACAAAAACATAGAAGGGAGCCTATTACTAGACCAGAAGGAAGAAATAAAAGTGTGTAAGGACAGGTAGTATGGAAGTTGATATGTGCAAATTATATTATATGCACTATAACATTCCCAAAAATGTTAAACTAGAGAGGAGGACAGAGTAAGGGGGGAGGTGATGAGGGAACAAAATATGTTCCATGCATGTATGATTCTGCCAAAAGAGAATCCAATAATACATGTAAAAAATTTTAAGTGAAAAAATATGCAAAAATAAAACTGTTCACAGTATTCAAAAAATATCCTAAAGGAATGAATAAATACTGTACTGTTCAGAATGACAAACTTCAAACATAAAACAAGGGTTGAAAAATACAAATTAATAGACATTACCTACAAGGACTCAAACTTAGTAGATATAAAAAAGGAGTATGGGCAATTATATTTTTAAAAAATTTTTGGGAAATCATAGGTCTAGCAGGTTATTATTTTATTACTTTTATTTTGTCATATCCTTCTGGTCTGCTTTTGCTAGGTACATAGATCTTTTATTACATAGTCACAATCACAGTATGATCAATTTTCATTTCTTTTTTAAATTGAAATGCACCAGTTGAATATTTAATGAATTAATTCTCAAAAGTGTAATTCATCAAAATGATAATGCACATAAATAATTTATTATACTACATTATAAATTCAGAAACAAAAAGGTGGTACTCATTCACAATAAACAATATTAACATTTCAGAAACTGGTGAAAATTTTGAAAATCACTCATTTATAAATTCCATGGTTATAGTCAAAGCTGTAAGTTCTAGAAGCCTAACAAATTGATTGGAAGAGAAAGGATTACAACTAATTTTCTATAATCTAAGTAAAAATACTGATCTTATGCACATTCAGAACTCAGTTCATAAACTTGAGGAAATGGTTCATCATCTTTTATGGAAATCTTGGTGTGGCAGTTTAAGGAATTCTGTTGAGAATAAATTTAAGCACAAAACATCACAAATGGAGTAATTATAAAAGTCATTTTTCTTTTCTAATATTATATAATTATTTCATATTTTACGTGAAACTATTCTATTTTATAGCATGTACAAACAAAATTTTTACATTTCACTTAATTCCTAAACAACTAGAAACAGCACCACTGCTTTTTCTGCTGTATTTGCATTAATTTGTTAGTAACCAGGCAATAAAATGAGTGGTGTTTAAATAAATGTGAGTAAGGTAAAGTGAAAAAACCTCTGTCATTATTATAAAATACCCTACTGAGTAGAAGCTTAGTTTATAAATTTTCTGAAGAAGAAACAGAGACAGAAACACCAAGATGGGGTATTTAGGTAGACACTTGGAGTTTTTACAGTGGTTAAGATACTAATTTAAATCACTAATGAACCTCTCCAGTTCAAGAGTCGAATGGAGATCCAATTTAATATACACAGTCTTTTTTCGGTAATGGTACACATAAAAAAATCTTTTGCAAGAAACAGATTTTTCTAAAGAATCCAGCCATTTGACATGTGAATGAATGTTTGAATACATACTACACCAAAAATTTCTGCTGAAATACTTTAGAGGTTTTGGACTACTCTCCCCTCAAATCAAGATACCTCCATTTCCAAGAGTGGGCAACACGAGTCAGAGAAACACTGCTGAGAATCTGAAGATGCGTTTTTCATCCAGATGTTTTAATTGCATGCAGACACCATCATTGATGAGTGGCACTGAGGACTAAAGAAAGGCATTCCTTTTTAGAGTGAAGGTCAGTGTTAAATTGTTTTTACCTCCTTTTGTTTTTGTCTCATTTCATTTCATTCTGTATTATTTTGTGACAAGAAAATGAAACACAAGGAAAAGGAAGTTTACACACATTTTATTTTAAGTTACAGTTTATATGAGCATCAAACATGAGTGTTTTATTTAATTCTTTGGGTTGATATTTTTCTGGTTTCCTGAAATATAAAACCCATTAATCCCTGTTTGCAGACACCTTGAAATATTTATTGAATAATACAATACAGATTCTAAAACATAATCTTCTTTTATGAATACTGGCACGATTTCACCCAGCTCTGTGGAAGATTTAAGAAAATGGCAGGGCAAGATCAGACGCTGTTTACATCTCACCTCTAGCAAGATATAACTTTACTCTTGGCTGACCTTTCAGCAAAAGCAATGGTTATGTAACCACGTAAGCTAAAAACTAAACAGGAAAAGACAAGCAAGGGGTCATGAAGCTGGGAATGAACTACAAACTTACTCTATTTGTTAAACTTAGATTTTTATCATGTTGCTCAAAGAAACACTAAAGTTTCAGAAATGGAAAAATGTGAGTAATATTTAAACTTTGCTATCTGAACATATACATAAATATTTCATTATTTAAAAGAAGCTATTTGGAAGTCTACTATAAAATGCATTGCAGTAGTTTGCAATGTTAACCAGGACTAGCTGTTGGAAGGAACTCTATTCTCTCTTGTATAAAAATGGGCTATAATTAATGCCATGCACATCATTCCTGAAACATGCCTTCTGAAGTTTTCCTAAAGTTAAACAAATTTATCCTTAGAAAATTTTGAGAGTAGTCTTAATCAAGGGTCAAATAAACTTCTTGAAATCTTTTTTAAAAAGCTTTATCATTTACAGCATATAAATAATGTTAATAATGGCTACATTATAAGTTCAAGAGAAAAAAATTCTTCCCGAGAAGGAAAAAAAAAAATCAAAGAAAGGATACAATCTAGAATTACTGTGGCCCTTTCCCTGGAATCTTTCCTTCTGTTTCTGCCCTGTGGCTGTCCCAAGGTGAGCCACTTTCTTTTACAATGTCCTCTGGCCATGGTGTTTTTGAGTCACCACAGACCTGGAAACAAAGGATCCAGTAAAAAACAGACTGAAACTTCTGAAACTATGAAGCAAATAAACCTTTCCTGCTTTAAGTTGATTTGTGTCAGGTATTTTGTCACAGTGATAGAAAGACAACAAATTGAGCAAATAGTCTAACAGGGAAATCATATTTAAGGACTGAGCAGTAAAAACTACTAACTGAGTCTCTGTGTAAGAAGTCTCTTGCCCTCATTGGGCAAGGCCTCTTGGGTCAAAAATGATGATGGGTCAAAGGGAATACAGATAGCTTGATGAGACTAGAACAGGGAATTTCAGGAGGATGAGGCTGAAGAAGGAAAAAGTCTGCAGCCCTGTTTAGCAGTTTAAACTTAAAGACAAAAAAAAAAGACACCAACAAATACTCTGGTGTTTGTCCAGGTGAGAAGTTACAATAAAACTAAGGCAGAAAGAAGATAAGCAAGTAGTTATATCGGAAGCATTGGACTAATGGTGCTCAGTGAAGAGAGCAGCAAGATGGCCAGGACAGTACCTGCTGTAGGACCATGGCAAGAGGACTCATTATGAAGAAAGAAAATGATAAATGCAGTATTATACATGCTACTCTTCTTTCAAAAACCCAAGCATGGATGGCAAGTAAGCAATTGGATACATGGGAAAACCTAAATTGGTATTATGACATATAAATGAGATTTTAAAAATTATATTTTTAAAACATATGTATACATCTCAATGAATACCAACTCAGCACATTGCATTTATGCTTTTACTAAAGTAATATTATAACTGGGAATGTAGATGATGAGGAGACCAGCGTATACTATCAGAGAGTCACTAGAATACTCTCAATTAAATTTATTTTTTTTCTATAGAGAGGACTATAATAAGAGAAGATTTAATGGGAAAAGTCCAGAATTTGTCTTTTATTAAAGATACAAGACCTTGTAGGTTGTTTTTATGTTGCTGTTGTGTTTTGCATTTCTGTTTTTATTTGTGGAAGCAATAGTCTTCATAAGAGCACTCAAATTTTACAGCATTGGAAGATGATTTGTATTAAAAACAGTTTATAACTATCTATTTCCTGTGGAGGAAAGATCCATAAATTACAGCTCATGTTATTTGTCGGTTATGTAGCTTAAAAATTCTTTGGCAGATAGGATTAAAGTGTGAGAATTGATCCTGAACTCCAGCTGAGGGGCCTATGAAATTATAAAGATAATACGTTCAGTACAATGTCTCCTGCTGCCCAATTTAAAGGGGCTGGGTAGGAGGTCAGTGGAAAGAGAAAGCAGTTGGATGTTACTATTTGAAATAGTTTAAATAAATGTTTTGTAAGAGACTAAAGTATTATGTAATGAAATGGATACTTTTTTCTAAGCAGAATTTTTATGAAATCATTTGATTTATGAATGAGTTCACTTTGAGTCTTGCAGCACATAATCAGTCTAGTTTTTAGGAAAGTATTATATTCCATGGTATAATTTTTTTTTTTTGTCTTTTTGAGACAGGGTCTCACTAGGCTGTTTAGACTGGCCTTGACCTCACTTTGTAGCTCAGGCTGGTCTCAAACTCACAACAATCACAACAATCTTCCTGCCTCAGCCTCCTGAGTGCTAAGATAATAGTTGTGCACCACCGCACTTGGTTTCCATGGTACAATTTTTAAGGCCTTTCCTAAACTTCTTTTAATGGCTTTATTTTTTTCTTCCTTATTTTCCTCAAGAAACTATTTCGTGTCTAATAGTTCTTATATAGAAAAAGCTGTTTAGAACTTCCTGCAAGGATGCTTACTCATTTTGGGTCATATTTCCTGCTCATAAGCTGTCCTGAACCACTTACAGATCACAAAATGTTAAGTATAAATTGGCCACAGGAATTGAAGCAAAATAAGAAATGTGAGCTTTCTGCATTTTGCTTTGGAACAGCTAAGTATCCAGAATTCAGATAATTACATTCAAAGCCAAATTGGCTGGATGCTTTGTTTCAGAAGAGTTTGGGATATTTGCAAGATGTATATATCATAGCAAAATAAAAATACTTTCATACTTGGAGGAGGAATAAGAAAAACAAAATCATGAAAGCAGAAAGGAAGAAGGTCCAGAAATAAAGGCAAAGCACAAAATGCATGAGATGGTGTCCACTTGCTAAATATGAACTTAAAATGTGCTCTGAGCTTGACACTTGAAAGAAAATTGTATTTAATTATAAGGGTGACAGTACCCATGAGGGAAAGTGAAGCATTAGTGCAGAAATCCATCAAGTGTTGATTTGCAATCTGAGAGGAAGAGCAAGGATCTTTTTAAAAGGAATGGACAATAAATTCACATCATTATTGGAGATATAGTGAAGGATTTTCCCTGCTGTGTCTAATGATGTCCCTCATAGAGGCAGGTGGCCTAATGCCTGTGTTGTAAGAGGAATCTCAGGGTGGGAGAGAATTAAGTTTCAAATTATCAATGCAACTCTTAGCCTGTAATAGTTGAGAGTCCCAAGTATATCACTGCTGTTTGTTATTTACTAAAAAATAAGAGGCAATAAACACTTTGGTATAAAAAGTTTCTATGATGTGATTTGCATAATAGCTTAACAGGAAAGCAAAAAATTATCTCTGAAATCCATCTACAACAGAGTGGAACTATCACTCATGTGGGTGTCAAAGCCCATGTATGAGTCCAGCTTGGCTAACTTCTAACAGGCAATGTTGCTGGGACAAGTCATAAGTGACCCCACTGAGGATAACTCAAAGACTTTAAGCAAAATATTGCACATAAATGGCTCTTCTCTACTGTTATGGTTTAGATCTAAAATGGTTCTCCAAAACCTCATGTGTTTGGAGGGTGTTTGGATTATGAGAACAATATAGCTGACTTGTTAGGGGGTAAGTTGTGCTTGGAAAAGTCATTGTGCTTGTGACCTGGAAGGGCAAATCTGTCTACTTGGCTGCTCACTTGGTTCTCTGCTCCCTGTATGACTTGAGCATCTCTTGTGTCATATCTCTCTGCCATGCTGTTCTGCTTTGGAGCTATCCTACTATGGACTGAAACATCAGCCAAAATAACTCTCTTCTCTCTTAAATTGTGGATGCTGGGAGTTTTGTCTCAGAGACAAGGTAAGTGACTAAGACAGATTTTGGCACTAGAAAAGTGAGGTCACTGCTGTGTCACTACCTGATCATGTGGTTCAGAAACCTCTGGAACTGGTTTATGGAAGGAGTTGGGAAAGATTTGGAGATGCCAGCTGGAAACGCCCTAGAATGCTGTAAGCTAAGCTTAATGGGAGGTTCTGGTCAGAACTCAGACCAGCTCATTAAAAACGTAGAAAGTAAAGGCCAGACCAGGAGATTTCAGCTGGGAACAAGGATTTCACTGGCAGTTGGACTCCTGGCCATGTGAGTTATGCTGTGGCAGAAAATTTTTCTACATTTTGCTCATCTCCAGAGACTTTAAGGGAGACTGAGATTAAAGGTTGCAGATTAATTAACCTAGCAGAGAAAATTTCAAGGCACACCAGTGATTAAGTGATGCCATCCATGAGTACTGTTTGAGGCTTTTAGTCAGCTTTACACTGAGAATCAAGAGCAAACAGCACAGCTGAGTGATTTTAAAAGATTTGAGTTTCACCAAAAGGAAGCAAAATTCTGTAAAATTTGGGCAAATAAAGTTAGAGGAAACACTAGATTGCTGAAAAGATTAACATTAAGAAGAAAGCAATTACTGTGCAACAGAACAATAGGAAGGATGTTTTGAGGCACCTCAGAAACTAATAAGAACCCAAACTTCACAGACTATGGGATGCGAAGTGAAAGGGGTTGCTTTGAGAAGATAGGCCCAGGGCACCCTGCTTGAGAAGGACCCAGAGAGCTGCCTACAGAATTGGTTGTCTGAGATTCCTTCCCATTGATCAGCCACCCAGGCACTCAGAGACCTTTGCAGGTATAATGCAAAAGGGCATGGCTACTGCTGCAGTCAGTAGCAGACCTTGACATTATCATTACAGTGCTGGTTTTACACACATGCAGAATGCAAGAACTGCAAAGTGAAAGACTCTTCTATTCAGATTTTAGAAGACTTGGGAGCCAAGCAGTGTGTCTTTGAGAGGGCAAAAGTGAAAGTGAAAGTGAAGTCAAAAGTTCAGAGGAGACTAGGTAACTGGAGAAGTCAGGAATGTGGAACATCTAAGAAAAGTCGAAAGGAGTGAAAAAAGTCAACCCAAGAGAGAAGCCATGAAGGTTACAACTACTGGCAATGCTGTAGGGGCGAGTGCCTATGCCAGTATCTGGTCACAATTTTCCCTGGTTGCGAGCCATGGAACTACATGATTTAATGTTCCCCCTGCTGGGTTTGGGTCTTGCTTTGGTCTAATTTCTTTCTATGTATTCTTACCCTTTGTAATGGGAATATTTATCATATCCCATTGTAGATCATCAGTCCTTAACTTTCTTTCTGATTTATACAGGGGTTCACAGCTAAGAGTTTGCCTTAAGTCTCAGAGGAGACTTTGAACTTGTACTTTCCAGAAATGCTTGAACCATTAAGCCTTTGCCAGCTCTCTGACATGGGCTAAATGTATTTGGCATGAAGAGATGCTTGTGAGTCTTTTGGGTACTGGGGGGAAGAATATTATGGTTTAGATCTAAAATGTCCCCCAGAGCCTCAAGTGTTTGGAATGTGATTGAATTATGGGGTGTTATAGTTGACTTCTTATTAGGAGGTGGGGTTGTTATCTCTTTTTTCAGATCCTCTCTTGGCACTTTGCTTCTTGGCTGCCATGAAATGAGAAGCTGTCCTGCACCAGGCCCTTCCATCTTGCCATCCTGTCTGGAGCTGGCCAATGATGAACTAAAAACATGAGCCAAAAAACCCACTCTTTTAAAATGTGAGTATCAGGTATTGTGACTAAACAATGAAGAAGATGATTAAGACATCTACAATGCATGAAATATCCCTTTCTTACAATATCTGAATATATTTCTTATATTCTCCAAAAGATCTTTTAAGTATATCTTGAAGGTATATTTCAAGAATATTGAAAATCATTTTAAAATTGCCCCAAATGATAAATCATCTTTATGTCTCTTTATAAGTAGCTATATGAAGAAAAGCCTATCTCAATTTATTTTATTATTTATAACCACAATATTTGAAGTTCCACGAATGTGAAAAATCAATCTACTAAATATTTGATGTGTTTTATGTATCTCTCAAACAACACTCATGAAGCATATAATGTTAATCTTTCCATTTAAACTGTAAATTTATAAATTACTGAGATGAGGTTAGAAATGTTAAGGCTGCCAAAAAAGAAGGGAATAAAACTGAGACATAATTTAGAAGAGAAAAAATTATTATTTAAATATAGAAAATACCTATTACACAGTAAGATCAGATTTAAAGTTTAAACAGTTATCAAACTCTTTTTACAATAGCATATTTAGACCAGTTTAAAAAAAAAAAACTATGCTTGATATCTGATAGAAGTTTTTAGATAATTTGCAGCACATTCCAGAGTATAGTGTTCAAAAGCTCAGGGAGCTACAATATGCCTCTGTGTTTGATACTTGCCACTCAGAGGTCAAAGTAGCATGGGGAGTTAGTACCAGGGCTTTCCAAGAGCTACCATGCAATTCAGTAATGGCAAAGTGGTCATACTTCAGTCCTAAATAGTCACTTTTAGCTACACATGTTTTGAGTAGAGTCCCTTTTACCTTTCAAATTAGAAAACAAGTTTTTAAATTATTTAAAATGAAAAGATAGTCTTTATATAAATTCATAATGATTGATAGTTTGGATGTCTTTTGTTTTGTTCATTTTGGGGCACATTGTATTCTAAGCAAGGAGACCAGCAGAATAAAAATATACCTTGCTTTCTGTCCAGGAGTTGTGAAAATCCAAAACAACAACAGAATAAGATATTGAAAAGAAGAAAAGGACTAAAGACATACAAGGCATTACTATTCTAACTTGAAAAGTAAGTGTATCCATAAAATTATTGACAGGCCAAATTAACACTTATTTTTTCAGAAACTAGGTAGCAGAAATTCATTTTCTCAGAAATTTATTTATTTATGTATAGATTTCAGAACTTTCTCTGGAGGTCTGAAGTCCTAGGTTAACACGTTGGCAAGGTTAGTTTCTTCTGAGACATCTCCTTTAGCTTGCAGACACTGTTTTCTCTGGGTCTTCACATGGTCTTCCCTCTACGTATGTCTTGCCTCATCTCCTTTTGTTATAAGGACACCAGTCCTATTAGATTAGGGCATGCCCTAACTATCTCATTTCAGATTGTTTACCACTGAAAAGATCGTCACTATTTAATTACTTTCTGAGATATTGGTGAGTAGTTAGATTTTTAACATATACATCTTTTGGTCATAAAATAGTTTACGATATTTATACAATGTACTGTGAATATGAAGAGTAGTATCATGTTATTAGTCTAAATATTTTACAATAAATATAAAATACCAGTGTAAATATGTATTAGCAATAATTTCACAATTTTGTTGATTCATTATCTTAAGATGTCTGAGGAATAGAAATCTCTTTTCATGTTAAAGTTGTTACAGAAGCCAGCTGCACAGAAAATTGTTTCTGTCCTATACCCGTCATCACCCACTATGCTGATGTGCTAGGAGCCATCCATTGCTTATTGCTAAGAGCTCAAATTAGATGGGAAAAAATGTACATAGCTGAGAAACTTAATATTTAATTGGAGCAACAGTATACATGTGTAAAAGAGAAAGCAGAATAAATAACAATACAGACTTGCTTGTCCTAAATTCCAAATAGAAGATTACCTGTTTTTCTGAGTATGAGATCATACCAGCCGTATCTCTGTTGGTCTCTATAGGATTTCAAGAGAAAACTAATATTGTGAAAATATGCAGATAATTAGTAGAGTAGAATTTCAGAAGGAACAACAGCAGTGTACCTTTTGAAGGCCTTCAATGTCAAATGGATTATTCTTCCTTTGATTTCAATGAGGGAGAAATACAACATGTTTTGAAGTTGCATTATTTGGGGTTCATTCAACTAAGTTTTGCTATCATAACAAAATGATAATTAGATTAAAGAATGCTTTTTCTACTAAGGTGATGTGAGTTCAGCTTTACCACATCAACTGAAGAAGAAGGCAGAAAGGCTGCATGATCTGACTACCTAAATCAGCATTAATGTCTTTTCACTAGCATGAAGCTTGTCTAAATTAACTATTTCACCATCAAACTTGGAAGGGGGAGGGATGACAACTTCAGTTATGTTCTAGTGACTAAACTATCAATTAAAGACACAGAGTAGATTTGAAAATGCAAAATTACATATAGCAGTGATCAAAATATTAAAGTAGTTGATTTTGCAGGAACACAAAGACATAGCACTGAAGTTCATTAAGTTTCTTATTAATATTTTAATATAGCAAATGTAGAATAAATAGAGAAAGTCTGTCATAAAAATATTTAGGAAGCAGTGTGGTATGATGTTTATATGCCCAAGCTCTGGCATCTAAGTGTTTGTGAATTTGAAAATGTCTTTATCTTTGTAATAACCTAATTTCAACAACTGTAATTGGAAGTGCTATGGTTTGAATGTATCATCCACAAGTTCATGTGTTAAAATTTCAAAAAAAAGTAATAGTATTAAGAGGTTAATCCTATAAGGTGTGATTAGTTATGAAAATACGGTTCTCATGCATGGGACTAGTGATCTTGATAACAGATTGAAGAGAGTGACCTAGCCCTTTTGGTCCTTAAATCCATTCAACCAAGTGAAGACACAGTAAGATAGCTTCATTTATATTGTAGAATGATTCCTCCTTACTGTGTCTGTGGTAAGTTACTCTTCACTAAATGATACATTTGTAGGCACCTTGATCTGGGACTGCCTGGACTCCAGAACTGTGAGAAATACATTTCTATTGTATATAAATTATCCAGTCTTACACATTTTGTTATAGCAGCATAAACAGACTAAGACAGGATAGTAATAGTACTTGCTCCATAAAATGACCATAATGATTTAGTGAAAGAAAACATGAGGAAAAAGTCTTGTCACAAAATTAAAAATGAATTTTAGATATTCTATGTAACCAATAATCTGGAATATAACTAGCATTTTTCTTATATTCTCTGATTATCCTCACTTAGAGATTTTTAAAACTTGTAAATCTGGCCTTATGCCTAGAGATTTTGATTATGTAAATTGCTTCTGGATGAGGTCCAGATATCTATGAGTTTAAAAAGTTCCCTCTGTAGTTCTAACATGCAGACAAAGTTGGAAAGTTTTGATCCAAATAAGGCTTTCAGGTATGTAGCGCTGGTGACTCCAGCACTGAGCAAGCTCTGGAATAGTTGCTAGAACCCACACTCTGCATAACAATGCTCCAGCAAGCTGCTCCTTAAAAACATAAATAAATAACTTAAAAATAAATGCATAGCTCACAAAGTTTGAAGGTATTTGTGTTTCTTGAAGTTTAATTTCCCATGGTACCTGCTAAAAGATCTGAGTTCAACTTTAAATAAATTTGCTTATTTTTAATGAACTCAAATTCTTCCAGATTATTTTTGCAATAAGAAAAATGCTTCTTGGGAAATATTTGATTTTTTTTTACTGTACAGTATGTGGCCATTATCATCAACTAATGGGCTATTAGTTCCAGTATCAATTAATTAATAAATATTTAGTCCAGTAATATTCATTTAATAACTTCTAGTCGTCCTGGATACTAGGGATTCAAGGCTAAAAGGCACTGGTTTAGCCATTAGACTCGTATCTGGAGACTTTTTTAACATTATAGTTACCTTGCCTTTACCTAAGACCTATTACTTGATTTTTTTTGGGAAAACTTCATGTGAAACAAGTGGATAGAAAGTGGACAAAGTCTGAACTTATAGCTGTGGATCAATACATGTAAATAATTGAGTAATAATAAGCATAAAAATAAATAAACAAATAAATAAAGTGCTCCCTCTTTGTGTTTACTACCAGCCTTCCATCAGTATGAAGTAGAACATGACTTAAAAGACAAACCTCGTTTTAATTCAAAACTGAGAAGCACACAAAACATAGCCAACATTTATTAAATGACTTGGACTTGTTTGTGACCTAAAGGGATGTCTCCAGTTTTCTGTGTGGCAACCTTGAGTGATGGAACTCGGGGTCAAAATGCCAAGAGGAAACTGGCAAATTAAAAGAATGTTCCATTCCCACAGCAGTTTAGGATAAGCTCCAGCCTTTGAATAGAATTCTCCACAACCTTAGGAGCCATCCCAACTTTGGAGTGAAGGCTACATGCCCTAATTTACTTTTATTTTTGCAGGACAAATTTCTGGCTATTTGGTCCTGGCATTCATCAGACACCAACCAGGAATGAAATAAATCAAATAACAACATGAACTGGGTGTAGAAAAGAAAGTTTTTAGTTGTAATTTTATTTTGAAGAATAAAGACAAGTAAGAGGGGTATCAGAAACAGGGAGATCATGAACATTGCGGGGAAAACAAGATTAGGTTTAGAAACATTGAAGTAAGTTATGACTTTAAGTGCATTTCATGTTGCTGGGGAGATGCAACTAAGATTCAATTTTCTATGAGTCCTATGGATTGAGTCAGATCTACATTGCACAATTTTCAAGCTTGTATTTAGATTGCAGAAGGCATTGAGTTCCATTTTTTGGCAAGCACTGGTCGGGTGCATATCCTCAATTTAAAATTTAAAACTATTTTAGGTACCGGAGAAAGACAACCTCTTCATGATCTCTCCTCTAGTAACAGGCGTAATCAAAATGTATAGCTAAAGTGTACTGAATCTGTAGCATATGTGATTTCCACTACACCGAGAAATGAGTCATTCTCTTCTAACGTTGTTTTTTATAATGCCTAACTAGAAGCAGAATTTCAGAAGTAGCTGAAAGTAGCTATTAATTATTATCAAAAGTAACAGCTTAGTAAAATTAATTCCATGTATATTTGGTAAATTTTATTATTTAGGTACAGGATATGGAAAGCCTCAATCAGTCAATTTATGCAGGTAGTTTGGTTTTATTTTCCAGCTTAGCCATCTTGATAAATCTCACATGGTAAAGGACACCTTTCCCAAGGTATATACCTACTTAATTCTGGTCAATTCACTTCCATTATTATATAAGGAATCAAATTTATTTTCAGGGCTAAGTGTTTTTTTTATGCTATATATTGAAGCAATAAAAACTACCATTTTTTTTTAAAAAAGCTAGAGCAAGTTTAATACTTAAGGATAACTTTAGTCCTTTCAAAAAGTACCCTCATAGCCTACTCCTGTGTGCAAGGGGGCTAACCTTCTGAAAGGAAACACATGCTGAGTTCTTACCTTTTGCAACAGAGTGGTAATTCTGCATCATCAGATCTGATTGGTAAAGCATACGGATCTCTTTTCAGTTACTAATACAAATAAATCAATTATGAATTGGTTTCTATCCTAAACTTGAGATTAACTCCACATTTATCACTCTGTATTTGCTAATTTTATCCCACCAATAAGCTGCATCTGAAATAAACAGGCCTAAACACTATTCCTTCAGTTCTCTGAAGAAGTGTTGAATGGACTATAGGTTACAAAGAGACCTAAGTTCATGCTCCAAACTCTCTACTTATTAAATATGTGATCTTTTAGAAATCAGTTACTCTTGTTGATGCTAGTTTCGTACCAGTAAGAGAAATCTAGAAATTCAGTTCAAGTTAATAAAAACTGTTAGACAATACATCTTGTGTTGTAGTTAGGTATAAAAAAATTCGTTTGTTGACCCAGTATTTACTTTGAGCATGTCCTATACATTAATCAGTGTCTTAAGGGCTTCAGAACTGATAAATTTCTTGCACATACAGCTCATATATTAATAAAATATTCAGAAAGCAAAAGGGAA
This sequence comes from Cuniculus paca, assembly GCA_004365215.1. Lineage (NCBI taxonomy): Eukaryota > Metazoa > Chordata > Mammalia > Rodentia > Cuniculidae > Cuniculus > Cuniculus paca. The sequence goes on from RJWT010000476.1 coordinate 15,001, forward strand.
TCCAGGAACTAATACAATATAAATTCAAACAAGTTAATGGGAACTATGAAGAAAATAAAGCAAAATCAACAGGGAATGAGGCTATTTAGTTCAGAAAAGTTGCCATCCTTTTGATGGAAATATGAATTTTAAGAATAGGATAATCAACACATTTCCATTCAGAGAATTTAAAATTTAACAGGAGATACAAAGTCATAAACATATGTTTCAGTAAGTCCTAGCATAGAAGTGTGCATGGAGAGAGATTCTGCAGGGGAGGATGTGTTTAAGAATGCAAAAATGCCTCATAAAGAGTTGTGCACAAATAGGTACTCATCAAACTTTAAGGATTTTTTTACTTCAAGATTTGACTTGACGTCTGAAAACCATTTGAATCTTCATGATGACATTTTAAAATCAGAAAAGAAACTTGATTTGCTAAGATGTCTAAGGAGTGTGTGCTTTGTTTTGTGAGAATAATAAATGTATACCCTCACAGACTTCTCTTTCCTCATGGGCTTTACTAATAAATATGGGACTTGATTTCTACCATTAACCTTAATTGCTGTTTGTGTATTTATTTCCAGTTATCTCTACTATTGTTTCAATGTCATAAGCTGTTGCTATTTTTTTTCTATATCTAGCTAAAGAATACATTTTCTTAAAAGTCCCCTCATTGCAGTTATTATTGTTTCTGGTATTCAGAGGAAGGGCTTGACGTTTGAAGTAGAAAAATAGTGCTAGTTTCATGCTTTTCTGCATAGCCCTCATTTCTACAGCCAGTATCTTTGATAAGACAGAGGCAAACATTGTTATGTAAAATCACATTCACACAGTCTGTTAGTTTACCATAGGCACATAGTATACAATAAATTTAATTAATCTCATTGAAGCAGAAGGCAATATAAATCATTAATAAACAGAACTAGACTATCTTTGAATACATGAAGAACACTTTGTAAGAACACACGCACTTTGTAATTAGATGCACGGAGGATTGAGTATCGTTTCCTTCACCTACTGACTGGCCGGGATGTTTGTTTTGGCCCTTCTTGTCTCATTTGTGCAATAGAAGAAATAACGTGTACCTCATAGGATTCTTTTGAGACTAAGGACATTATAAACATTAAACAATGTTTACAAAGTACTTAACAAATACCTGACACCTAGTAGGTATCCAAAAAAGAAAATATTCAGTTTATGCCAGTTTTATTGCCTATTTTATACACAAATTTATGTGCTGATATACACTATTAGTGAGAATAGTCTTCTAAGATCAATAACTGATGCCAGGAATAATAGTACAGCAATGATCAGATTTCTTAGAATCCTTCTACTGGGTCACAATTTAAGCTCACTAAACAACACTATATGCTAAAAAAAAAGTCCAACTACCAAATGTCAAATACTTTTCACATAGTTAGATAGTACCTGGAAGGCTAACCATGGGATAAGGGTGCAAGGATGGTGTGTTTTAATGTGAGGAAAAGGGAATTGAAGACAAGCCTAGAACTATAGGAAACAGACAGAGTGTGAGTACTATTAACTCAGGAGATGGAATTGAACCTAAGAATTAGGTCATCTTAAACTTACACAGGTGCATGACTACTCAAAGCAAAGTGGCAGCATTTGCTACAGCATCTGTCAGATGGGTAGATTAGCATTGGTCTGACCTGGCAATGGCACAGGACAGGGCCCACAAAGCAATTCTAGTCATTTCAAGGGTCCAGAAAGTGAGGCAGGAATCCAGGGTACAAGTCAGAGGACCTGTGTGAGCCTAGATGTACAGACTGTCTTGGAACCACCTGTCTTTTTTCCCCTTGGGAAAAAAACTCTACACCATAACCTAGTATGAGGTTGATTGTTCTCAGCAACAAAATTCTTTAGTAAAAGTGTAGGAACATAGGAAATTTACCATGTCACACAAGACATAGAGAAACAGATAAAAGGAATTTAAAATATCTAGAGTGACTGTCGTATTAGAAAATGTGATATGGGCTGGGAGTGGTGTTACATACCTGTAATCCCAGCACCCAGAAAGCTGGGTAGGTGTATTGCCATGAGTTTGAGACCAGCTTGGGTTAAGTAGTGAATTCAAGGCCAGCCTGGACTACATAGTAAGATCTTGTCTCAAAAAGTAAAAAAAAAAAAAAAAAAAAAAAAAAAATCTAATTCTCCAGGTTAAAAAAAAAAAACATTAAATGTAAAACCAGAGCACTCAGATTAGCATTGGTAAAGAAAGGTATCAAAAATCTCCATTTTTTTTATATATGAGTAGTATATAAATAAAATTCTTAACCGCCTGAAAGGTTATCTTCCACCTGAAGAATTTTGTGTTTATAACCAGACATTGATGAAATCTCCACGAGGAACAGGTTTGTTGCATCTGGTGACTGGAATAGAAACCTTAGTCCTTTGGCGGAGATGCAACTGTAGAGATGATGGATGTCTGGAGCACAGAGAAATGTCTATTAAACCAACCGCAGTTGACACAATGTTCCAGCACATAATGTTTGACACGTACTCACAGGTTACTAAAATGATTATGTGTTCAAGAGCGAAGCCACTCTGACAAACCAACCTGTCGCTGTTGCAAAGGGAGACTGTTATTTTAAACAGTGGTTCAAGTAAATATAGTTTATACTGATACAAACCGGGGAACTTTCAGGGCTGAAACTTAATAAGTATGTTGATAGTAAAATATTTTTGTACTTTTTATTCTGGTTTAAAAAGATTTCATAAAAAGTTTATGGTACAGTAAAAGACAGCATATGTAATTGAAGCATGGTTTTCTAATTTTAAAAAAATGTTTTAATCCTTGTTGCAATATGGTAAACAGGGATACCGGAATGGCTCACTATGCCACTCAGGCAATAAATTTGCTATACTGTATTTCCTAAGAAAAAAATAGCCACTAATTCTTCTCTCCTTACATACACTTGATTTTGACTTTGTAAATTATCTTTAATTATTAGGAAAAACAGCTGTAAGACAGCAAACAAGAATCTTCCCTTTCTCCTGGGGAGAGAAAGGCCATGTTTCCTGTGGAAAGGAAGGCAGGCAGTGGCAGCATTGGAATCTCTGGAGATTTCTAAAAGGGATGGCTCTTCAGTTGGAAAATCAAGAAGCCAGGAAGACTGCAAACAGTTCTGACAATAATCCAAGCCCAGTGCATGGTGGGAAAGATAATGTCTGCCACTGGCCTGGGGCACTCTGCAATACTGTCCTGGGCTCGTATAATATATTTTGAAAGGCAAATGCTCAAGACAATGAAGAGGATAAGGATAGCCCAGCATCCTCTGTGACTGTCCAAATCTCCTACTTCTTTAATTCACATTTCCCAACTAACAAAATCAGCGAACCTTTGTTACCTCGAAAATTTCAACTACACTGTGTTCTAATCCAGTACCTCTCAAACTTCACTAGACATTGAATCACATGGGGATTATGTGAAGAATGCAGATGATTATTCAGGCGATCCGGGGTGGGGACCAAGATTCTCATATTTGTAGTAAGCCCCAAGATGACACTGATGGTCCTGACACCTGAGTATCATGGTGCTGGAGCACCACAGCTCATTTCAGATACCCTAGAGCCCTAGTAATGCGACTCACCAAGCCCCATCTGCCTTCAAAATCATGGTGCTGCTTGATGTCTTCCCTCTTCCTGAGACTTGTTTTCCTCAGGTCTTTGTACTATCTTTCCTCATGTTGATCACAGCTCAAATGTAAGTTCCCCAGATAAGATTTCTTAATGACATTTTCCAAAATGATCTATTTCTCCACTTATCTGTACTTCTCCACCAACACATTTTCGTATATATTGGTTTCATTACATTTCCCATCCTCTAAATTTCTTTATCTATTCATTTCTTTGTATGCTTTATGAAGCAGGGGTGTGGCCTGCGCTTTTCAGCTCTGTGCCTTAGCACATAAAATAATGCAGGATCCACAGGTTTGGCTTCAAATGTGCGTGACCTATGGAATTTCACTGTCCCCTCTGTTAGCTGAATACTCTGCTGTCAGCACACAGAAATTTGAAAGGCCTCCTCAATGTAACCATGTTACAACTGTGACTCAGAAGAGTGTCGGTGTCCCCGAGAGACCAGGATGTTCCACTCAAGCCAGGATGTGCTTCAAAAGTACAAAGAAAACAATGGTTTTCTAAGAAAGAAGTATGACCAAGGAACCCTATGATGCCCTTTCTTATGCAACTTCTTTCCTTAGTCCAACATTTACGGAAAATGATGATGTACAAGGAAATTGAAGATTAGGCAACTAGTGTCCCTTTTCTTTCAGTCCTTCCTTGCACAAAACAGAGATACTGAGTGTTGGTAGAATGTGAAATATGAAGATAAGGAGTGAAATAAAATCAGCTCACAGTAGATTGGTGCAACCACTGTGGAAATCAGTATAGAGATCCCTTTAAAAACTAAGATTAAAAGTCGCATTAACCCAGCTTATTCTCCTCCTGAGTATTTCCCCAAAAGAATTAAATATATCATACCACAGTGATAGTTGTGCACTTGTGTTTATAGCAACATAATTCGTAATAGCTAAATCTTGGAAACAAACGAAATGCCCATCAACTGAGGAAAGGGTAAAAAAAGATGTGGGCTTTTTAGGTAATGAAGTACTACCCAGTCATAAAGAAGGATAAACTTAAGACTTTTATAGGTAAGTGGATGCAACTTGAAACCACACCTATAAGCAAAATAAATGCATAAACATCATATTGTCTCACTAGTATGAGAAACTGAATAAGTAAATAAGATCCAAATTGTACAAAAGATGTTGTGGATAGGGATGGGGAAAAGGGAAAGGAAGGAAAGGAAAGTGGAAAAAAATATGTAAACAAGATAATTAAGATAGCTATACAGATAGTTTCTTTTAGTTCATTGAAAAGAAAGGTTTATGCTAATATTGCTTACACAGTGTTTCATGCCCATATGTTATTCTTTGAATAACTACTATATAGACAACAATATGCAATGTTTTATTGTTATTCTCCTACTAGCCTGTTTCAAAACTCTGTTTTATTGTTATTTTTATTTTTTCCTTTATTAAATTAAAAAAAGATAAAACCAATTCAATTAGTCTTGCTTGGTGTTCCTTATGTACTGTAAGACTATACGTATGCATATGTACATACATGTATGCATGTTTATATTATGCCATACTAATTATATAATTTTGATAGTTCTAAACAAGTTAAACTCTCCTGTATTTTTCTTTGAAACTGAACTTGCGTCATATGAAAAAGGTAGAATTCTTGCTAATAATTTAAAATTCTGTGTTTTATTTTATAGAGCAACAACAAATTATAGAAAAACAAACAATATTCACAATACACAAAAAATGACAGGTGAAAAAAGATTTCCCAGGTAAAACAAGAGATGATAAATGTAATGAAAGAAATGCTAAGCACATCTAAAGAAGATATAGTTGAAAAGATAAAGCTTTAAGTATCTTTATGACTTTTTTTCATGCCTTTTGAACAAACAAGCCTACATTTTCATTTTCCACTGAATGTTACAAATTTTCTGTTTTATCCCACTGATCCATAGTATCATTTATTGAATGAATAAAATTGTGTTAATTAACTATACAGCTGGCCTTGTGTTGAGGTCTTTCCATAAATCTTGCTTTACCTTCACAAGGACCTTTTAAATTAGATGTTACTGTTTAATAGGCAAGGAAACTGAGGCTTAGAAAACTGTGCAATTCAGGCTTTAAAATTAAAGATTATTCATACAGAAACTGGAGTGCAAAGCAGGCTCTGGATCTATAGAATCCAGGCTCTCGATGAGTCTGCTCCTGGGAGCCAGTCTCATTGCAGCCTCGCTCTGGGCTGCGTCGAGTATTCCAGAATAAGCCCAACAGTCTACTCCAGAACGAAGTGAACCAAACATGCTCATTCCATTTCTACCCTAATACAAAGGGTTCTAAAAAGGTTCCAGTTCTGTGTCTACATCCACATTGTCGCTTGGCTCTAGCTAAATACAAGTTCAGAGCTTCTGGAAGTAGGATTTCACTGTTTGTGTTTTAGAGACTAGGGAAGCTTTTAGTCTCGTGTTCACATTTCTTGTAGCCTTCCAAGACGAAGACATTTCACTGGTCTACAGCAGGGCCTTTAAGTAGTTCTGTCTATATTCTGGAGCATTAAGACACGATGTCTATCAGCAGTTTTAATCTTCTTTGCCAAATCTCACTGGCAAATATAAGTATATCTTTTATTCATGGTATTAAAAACCTCTGCCTGGATATGCATAGTTTTTAAAATATTTTAAATAATGTTCACTATGTTAACCAAATACTTGACATTTCTGTCATTGGGACATTAAAATGTTCAATTAGAAGGTGATATATAGTTCCATACACTAAGCATTTAGTATTCACCAGTGGGAGAAAAATGGACATTTTTGTATTTATTGGAAGATATCTGTTATTTAACATATTTTTCATTAAATGTATTTTAGCATAACGGTTTTTAAATGAAATATTTTTAGTATATATTTTTAAATAAAATAATTTATTATTAAAAATACTTGAGGTCTGATTTCTTGTAACAGGTTTGTGTATATAATGGGGCCTAATCATAGGCCGTTACCTTCACTCTCCAGGAGAAAAGCTCTAGATAATTACATGGTAACATATACAAACATGATGGGCTGTAAGTGATTTCAAATACTTCTAATTTTGTTGATATTAACATCTTCAAATATCTATATTTATTTTTTCCTTTCTCAGTATAATATCCACCTGAGGTATAAGATTTAGTGGCATAACCACTTGGATTTCCTTTGATTTGAACTGAAAATGACATCACTTAATTTTAAATACTTCTTTAACTTCTAAACTCTAACTTGGTGTGTTGCAGAAGTCTCTTAATTTTATTCTTAAAGTTATCAGAGAAGGGCCAGGGATCTAGCTCAGTGGCCTAAGCACCTGCCTGGCAAGCAAAGGTTGTGAGTTCAATCCCTGGTGCCGAAAAAAAAAAAAAAAAAAAAGTTATCAGAGAAACAGTAATAAAAAGCATAATTCTCTAGACTTAATTTCCTTAATTATAAATTAAGACAAACAAACTTCAACAGACCTTCCTTTTCTATGATTCTAGAAAGGTCATTCTCTTCCAAGATGAACCAAACATGACTTCAATATCCATTTTGCTTTGATTAGTATTATTTTTAGTCATCTAATTTGTTCAAAAATATAGTGCTATTAAAATAATTCAGGCAAAAAAGTGCCTATGCCCATCCTTATCAGTAGCATAATTTAGGTGAATATATATGCTTTCGTTTTCATACTTACCTTGCTTCATTAATTCATTCTTGAGATGTATATCAATTATTTTGGGTAGTACTAATATCAAAATGTGTCAATCTCCATCTACTTTGTCAAGTTAATGAAAATTTTTCCATCTCTTGATTAATTACTTGATACTTTGTAAATATTTGGCTTTGTGAAGGGAGGAATTAGAAAGGAATAAATTTTGTTAGTTATCCAGAAAGAAATGTAAGACACATTCACAGATAATATATTCCCAGTAACAATAATTTTTTAAAAATTGTAGTAATGACCCCTGAATTGTCTGGGTATGCCTATGTATATGTGCGTGTGAGTGTGTGTGTGTGTGTGTGTGTGTGAATATGGACACTCGTGAGTGTGTGTTTTGGAAAGATGTGGAAAAAGAAAAGAAAACAAATGCAGAAACTTCAAAAGAAAGGACAAACTGTGATGAGGGAAAGGGGAACTAAAGAAAGGGGAAAAGAAAAAACTACATTTATGCGCAAGATAGTTAAGATAGTTATAGTTAGTTTCTCTTGGTTAATTAAAAAGAAAGATTTGTGCAAATATTGTTTGGATAAAATATCATACCTGTGTCTTTTACTCTGATTAGCTACTATGAAGACAAGAATGTGCAATGTATTAATTATTGTAACTCTCCTATTACCTGTTTTGAAAATCTGTTTTATTGTTATTTATATTTTTTCCACTTTAAAATAAAAAAGGGAAGAGAATAGGAGACAAAGAACACATAATCAAATCAGTCTCCAAAATTTTCCAAAGTAAAATTCAAGATGTTAAAGTATATACAAGGAATACCTTTGCTCAATTTGATTTTATTTTTTTAATTTCTGGCACCAGGGATTGAACTCATGACTTCATGCTTGCCAGGCAGGTACTTTGGCCACTCAGCTAAATCCCCAGCCCTTGCCATTTTGAGACAGGGTCTCACTAGGCTGTTCAGGCTGGCCTTGAGCTCACTTTGTAGGCCAGGCTGGTCTCGAACACAACGATCCTCCTGTCTCAGCCTCCCAAGTGCTGGGATTAAAGGCGTGCGCCCCCACGCCCGGCTCCTTGCTCAATTTTATAATCTAATACACAAAACATACTTAGACAAATAATCGAGGTGCTGTCCTTTCTAAGTACTTAGATGAGCTGTTCTCAACCCTGGCAGCATGTGAGGGTCATCCTGGAAGCTTTCACATTTTTTTTTCTGACTCTCCCCTCAGATCAATTGAAATCTGATACAGAGTGGGACTGGCCATTCCTCCTGTTTTAAAAGCTCTCTGAAGGATTCATCAGGGTTAAGAGCATTGATTTAGAATAAGCTTTATTATTCAATGAAGTAAGAAATATGTATTTAAATTTTAGGGAGAGAGCCATTTCTTTCAAATTTTGATGTCATTTTATAAAATTCATGATATATTCTGTCCACTCTCCAATTATGACCCTAGCCAGAAATCAAAAACACTGGAGATCTCACCTCGCTTAAGGGATTGTGAGTCAGTGGTCATACAGTGACCTTTCGAAGAGCCGCTCCTTTGTGTGCGCTGACCCTCTTGCCAAGGTGCCTGTCCTCCAGGTAAGCACCAGAGAACCAAACCACCTGGCCTGGCAGGGCTCTTCCTCAAGCTTTTTCCCCCTCTCTGTCCTGTGTAAAATGTTTAAATTGAGGTAAAAATGTAATATGCATGTGATACATGGAAGCTCCCTAGAGTGGAAATTTTTATTTCTTTGCAAAAGAAGCAAGAACAGTTTACAGGCAAAAATGTTTAGTGAAAATTGCCTACCATTTTAAATCCCTCTTTTATTTGGCTTCTTACCAGACCAAAGTGAAATATGACCTGCAGCTTGGAGGTCTCTCCCAGAATTCATAATCTCCAGGTGTATTCAAAACCATTAATTGCCTCTGAAGGGAGCAATAGGAGGTTTCCCCAGAATCCTGTTATTTGCTGGAGAGACACTGAGCTCGGCGTTTGCTGCTTCAGTGAGTTCCTATGGCCAAGGTATTCATGTTGTGCTTAAACTATGAAGCTTGAAAGGAATAACTTGGGCAGAGAACTTTGTTGTACTGGCATGAATGCACCGAAGGCCTTGTAAAGAAGGCTGTTTGAATTACATGTATGTTAAACAGTTTCAGAAGAACTGTTTCCACTTTAGGTTTTTGCACAATAAAACCCAAATTGCACTTTTGACTACTGAGCTGAGTCTTTTAACTTGCTTTTTTTCAAAAATAATAAATCCCCCTAATGATGACTGTGCAGCAGTGTCACACACTGACACAGTCTATTTCTTCAACCCCTATGTCATTAAAAGATGCGACTCACTTATTATGATGATTAATAATAATGAAATATGTATGAAGAAATAAATTATACAAATGCTGCACTGTACATAGGGAGAGATACAAATCCCCAGTCCCTGATTACCTACACCCCACTACAAACAAGGGATGCCAGAACAATTCTCTCCTGCTGATTTTCCTCAGGGATCATGACTTAGGAAGAAGGATATGAGAAAGTTTGAAAGGTGTTTTGACAGACTCAAATTCTTTTTTAATTGTGAATTTGTAAAACTCTACTTCTTCCCCCTCCCCGCCCCCAGCTTTTACTGTTTCCTTCACATCCTATTATTGAAGGCAGCCTGGAATACCTGAGTCAATGGCATTTGACAGAAAGTGTCAAATGCTTTTGTCTCAGCTGACAGAAATACTAGACACCTTTCTGGAGCTTTTCCTGAATACCCTTAACTTGGCAGGTGGGCTCTGTGTGCTGAGCAGGTTAAGTAATGGAGTACACCTCATGGTAGACATGGTGGCAGAGTGTGAAATGGGGTCAGGGTGGTCATGAGCCAATTGGCCTGGAAACTGTGGGGTGCGTATTAATTCTTAATGACTCATGATATATGTGTTTCTTTGTTTAGTATGTTTGCTATTTGAGAAAGGTATTATATAAGCAAGACCAAGTCCTTCAATTTTCACATTTGACAAACAAATGGGTGCAGTTCTTAAAAATATAGATCATTGTATCCGTGAAATTTAAAAAAGTTAACATATCTGCTAAAGTTGAAATCACATAGGCTTGGGGCCAAAGTTTACAGAGAGTTGTAAGTGTTCTCTTATAAACTTTTCTTAGTTCATCAGACGTAAAACATAGCCCATAAAAATTTTTTCATCATCTTGTTTTCAGAAGACAGATTTAAGTTGACTGGGGAAATTTGCCATTTGAGAAAGAGAGTAGAATATTGGAAATATCTGAAACAAAAATAAAGCTACTACTATGCTCTCCCTTAGAGTCACACTCTGAACCTGTAAGAAGCACAAGTAACATGTGATTCCAACCAAATGACTAGATAATCATGCCCTACAGGCTTTTTGCTGTTTTTAGCTATCTCCAAAGCCTTTGTCACATTAATCTTTTCATAGACGTTACACATACACTCAACAGATGTTCTTACAGATAAATTATGTGACAGAGTGAGAAACATGACACTTTTAGGAGATAAATATTGAACTAAGTCAAAACAAAATATGAAGCTGACAATTTTTATACTCACTTGGTGTTGTAATAGAAGGTCTTGATTGTTGTGGATTCATTTTTGTCAGATGGAGTTTATTAAAACTTCAGAAAAATTACTATACATGACATCAACTTATAACTGTATGCTTATTTGTGATTTTTTGGAGACTGTCCCTTCATTAGAATGTAAACTATTGGAGAACACAGGCAAATCTGGCTTTATTCATTAGGATTACCTTCTACCTAGCATATTTCTCAGTAAACTGCAGTAAGCCAAAATGTCTCATCAAGAAAGGGAAAAGACGTACGAATCTTCTCTTTTCCATAACTGCTGAGTAATTTGAAAGTTAGATTTATCAGTTGGTATGTTTAACACTTACCTTTTTACCTGTCATCTCAAGTAAAACTTGGACATGTTATAAAAATACCCCATACAAGATCTGGTAAATATCCTGCATTCCTCAGAAGGCAGTACTATATAACTAATCTCTTTATTTGTACATCTGTTGCCTTCCTAACTCATAGCATTTTAAAGTTTCAACAAGAAAGCTGAATGACCTACTATATTATAATTCATCTCAATTTAAACTTTTGAAATTTTGTCTTAATCATTTTGCTACTCAGTTAATTTTTATTATCTACCTAATGTAAAATCTAGCTCATAGAAACTAAACTTGAAAGGTAGATGCCTTAAGATAAGAGAGGTTGGCATTTGGTAAAGGCTAGATAATTTTTATGCAATAGGGGTTACTTTGAATGAATGTCAAAAATATAGATTCCTACATTCTATCCAGAGCCAGTGGGTCTCAAGTAGGGACCAGGAATCTACATTTTTAACTAGCACCGTGCCTTAGTCCCTATGCATGAAGAAAATACTCTGAATAATACTGCCTTATAATTTGGGCTTGAATTCATTTGGGCTTGAATTCATCTTTTGTTTTTTAGTAGATGAGCAAAAGTATTTTAAAGGGACCATTGATAATGAAAGTGTTTCCTGTTCTGCCATGGGTGCCACCCCTCTGTCAGAAAATTTCTGTGTGCAAGCAGTGGTCAATTTTAGGGGCTGAATTTTTGCAACTGTTTCCTCCGACGAAAATGGCTGCTTCATTCATAGCCTTTAGAATAATGGGGCTTAATCATAAACAAGGTAGACTTGTTGAAGTACACTGCCATTGGAGATAAATAAGCTGACCCTTCTAACAGCTGCAAACCAGACCTGAGGAAGGACCTGCCCTAAGATTCAGGGAGGATAATTTTCCTTCTACTTCTCAAAACTCTTCTGCTATGCTACGTAAAGCACATTCCTCCTTTATGTAAATCATTACACTTGCCAGTTTGATTTCTCTAGAGCACTGATTACGGTTTGAAATATTCCTGTTTATACTGTGATGTACTTGATCTCTCTTTGCTTCTTCAAGTTTAACATAAATACCATAAAAAACGGGAAATGCACATTTTACAGGTGCCCGTGGATTAGAAACAGGTAAATATAAAGCAAGAATGATTACATAGCCCCAAAACAAAATTATAATCATATGTGTAAATTTTGGCTGGGGGTGTAGCTCAGTGGTAGAATCTCTGCATAACATGCAAAAGGCAGAATTCAATACCCAGAACCCCTCCCCTGCCATTGCAATCATTGAAATCATTTTTAAACTCTCTAAGAGACAAACTTTAGACTCGACTGTGTTAAAGAAAGAATCAATGGATTAGAAGATAGTGCTGGAAATTTTACTTCTAAGATATGTAATCATTATTGCTGTTGTCATTATTACTATTTTTTCACTGTTTCCCACTATTCTTGATTCCTACATGACTAAGCAAGATAATTGAGTTTCCTGATTTCCTGTTATTTATACACTAAATGCAGATGCAAAAATCAAGCAAAAAAAATCCACAAATATGAATATTTTGCAAGGTAGTTAGTGTTAGTGCTCTGGAGAAAATCAAACTGAGTAGTATGATAATTTACCTGGACACAAAAATGGACTTTATTTAAGGTGGCATTGAAGAATTTTCCAAGATGAAGGAAATAGATCCTCAGAATGTCCTTAGACCACGTGTCTTCCCAGAACTCTCTCCTCTTGACTTGGTATCATATTACATTTTTGAATTACCTGTAATATATTTTCACTATGCACTTTACCTTTTTGATTTAATAATATACACAGTAACTTTTTTAAAATTTTAATTGAATGACAAACCCTTGCACAGACTGTGTTCAAATTTTAATAAAGTTCCTTCTACCTCTGGTTTGCCTCAGGTCTTACTGCCATGCACCAAGGAATTCTAAATGGGAGGGTTATAAACTACCAAAGCCCCTCTTCTTGTAGGTACTGCCCTTAATTTTTAGTCTGTTCTACATCATGAACTGGCAAAAAGTCTCATCTACTTTGGAGAAGATTTCTATTCAGCCATCTAGGCTCCTGTCACACAAAACTTCACAATTTACAAATGTCTTTAGGAAAAACTGGTGATATGTTAAACTCTTTTCTCCATGTTTCCAGTTTATTCTTATTTATTAGGGTTCTGGGCTCAAGTCTTCAAGGAAGTCACTGTAAGACCACCAAAAGCCTTTTTTCTTTCTTTCTTTCTTTCTTTCTTTCTTTCTTTCTTTCTTTCTTTCTTTCTTTTTGTATGTCTTTCTCTCTCTTTTCTTTCTTTTTTTTTCTCTGCATAGAGAAGATCAGATTCTCAGACATTTTCTCAATATCAGAATGAACAAATTCCTGCAGGGGAAAATAGGCTGAATAATGTTTAAGTCACTGGCTTCCATCCTTGGAATCTTGGCATTTCTAGTCTTGGTTGCCTTAGCAGTTCTCCAATGCCTTTAAACAGATGTCTTCTGTATTATATTAGCCTTGTTCTTGGCTGAAGTCTTAGTTTTCTGGAAAGTACTACTGTACACTCAAGACTCCTGAGACATCGTTTTTATTAGCTTTCTACTACCTTCTAACAAATTATATTAAAACATACTAACTTCAAAAAAAACATACTTAGTATCTCAAGTTTCTATGCATTGAAATTCTATGGGTTAGGAGCAACATAGCTGAGGGTTTCTCATGAGGTTGTAGAAAAATATTGGCCCACTTTTGAGAGTGAATTTCTAAGACGCTTCTTCTCCGTGACCGGCAATCAAGTACTGACTGTTGTCAGGAGGACCTTGTCCCTTTTTAATCTAAGATTGCTCAAATGTCCTCATAACACAGCAGTCTACTTCTTCAGTTAAAAGTGTACCAAGAATGAGAAAAATGAAAATGGCAGCATGCTTTCTGACTAAATCTTGAAAATCATGTCCCTTCCTTTCTCAGTATTTTGTGGGTTATAAAGGTGAACCTAGTTAAGGAAGAGTAGAAGGGCATATACAGGGAGCAAAGACTAGGAGACCAGAATCATTTTCAGTAAATGCTGTCTTGAAGACTGGCTCATCCATGATAATCAAATGAAGTTCTAAAGTATAAGTAGAGAAACACATGGGCAATCTATGTTTTGAAAAAAAATCTGTGAATATTATTGTCAATTGTGGGAAATGACTGAAACCAAATTTCATAATTTTTTGCTTACTGTTTTCCTAGTAAACCAATAATGCTAACAAATAAGACTGATCTTACAATAATCAATAACCTTTAGGTCTGATGTGTAATCTATCACCTCTGAAAGAATATGATAAGAAAATGATTAAGGTTAACAACCTACCCAGAAATTTTATTTTTAGAATCCACAGTAGATTGCTGGGTTTTTTTCTATTATTCACAGAAACAATATCATAATCACTTTAAGCCCAAGAATTCTGATTTAAGTTTGTGAAACTATGATCACATGCTTATAGTATATCTGAAAGAAAATGATTATTATCAGCAGGGCATGGTGGCTCATGCCTGTAATCCCAGCACTCGGGAGGCTGCGACAGGAGGATCATTGTGAGTTCGAGACCAGCCTGGGCTACAAAGTGAGCTCAAGGCCAGCCTGAACGGCATAGTGAGACCCTGTCTCAAAAACACCAGGACAGGGCCGGGGATCTAGCTCAGTGGCCTAAGTACCTGCCTGGCAAGCGCGAGGTCATGAGTTCAATCCCTGGTGCCGCAAAAAAAAAAACAAAAACAAAAAAAAAACACCAGGGCCAGGGATCTAGCTAGCGGCCTAAGCACCTGCCTGGCAAGAGCAAGATTGTGAGTTCAATCCCCGGTGCAGCAAAAAAAAAAGAAAGAAAGAAAATGATTATTACCAAGACTTACACAAATGTTAAATGTACTTGTTCCTTGTATTCTTCCTAAATATATAGTTCCAATTTTCCTTTTTAGATGTGGCACATAAAATTGCTGCAAAAGTTTGGATGATTTGGTGAATATAGGTAGAATTCTATGCTAGCCTTAAAGCACCAGAGGCATTAGAAATTTCACAATCATGTGAATATAATGACTTACCATTTGATAAACTAAAATTTAGCTTTTTAAGCCCTCAGCTATCTAGTTTAATTCACTTGTCATTAAAAATGTCAATTTGTGATATGTTTTTGGGTTCTAGATTCTATTGCTTTTAAAATACAAATTCTAACTGTCACATAACATTTACATTTCTAAATTTACATTCTACAAGAGCCAAACTAGCTAATATTTTCTAATTAGAAAAATTACTTTTATGTGATACATTACCCGATTACATTTTATTTATGTATTTTTTTTTTGGTATCAGGATTCGAACTCACAACCTCACACTTGCACAGCAGGTGCAGTGCTGCTGAGCTATTTACCAAGCCCTCATAAATATATTTTAAAATCTGACATCTCTTTTACCTACGTAAAAAATTCATTTTTTCCATGCAATATGTCAGACTGGAAATTTATTAATCATTTATTAAAAAATCAGCATTACTTTTTTTCAGCATTTGAAAAACATGTATCTTTTAAGCATGTAAAAATACACATCTGTGGACACTGATGATCACAGAAATTTTAACACTGTCGTGTTAATTGTGCCTGCAAGCACAACCACCAACACACCATTTTTCCTCTATTATAAATTCTTCAGCATATGCCACCGTTCTCTCTGTCCCTCATGACTGATTTTAAATTCAATGAACATATTTTCCTTATTTTAGTCTGTACATGTGATATACAAATTAAGTTTCTGTAAGTCAAAGCTTTCCCATTGTTTCACATTATAATTTTAGGTCTGAAAAAATAATTTTAGGTCTGATTGAACTTTAATAATAGTAACTTATACTTAACATTTTGATTTCTTTGTTCACTGAACTTTAAGAAGATTGATCTGCAACTAATGCCGGCAGGTAAAGGGAGAGTTACTATTTAAGCCCTTTTGAAAGAGAAAAACCACTTGAAAAACAAGTGCTCGCCCTCTGGTTCATCTCCTTTGTAAATATGAATCTTCACATATTAGAGTTTCTTACAAAAAGGACACCTCCTTCTGTTAGTTTTAAATACATAGCAAATGCAAAACTTTCTATAACAACTACTCTCATTAAACCAAAATAATTTTTTCCCACACAAATATTTAGCATTGGTTATAAGTAATGAAAGGCTGTCCTACAGGAAGAGCATGATAATTAATCTTTTATTGAACAAAAGCTAAATTAATAACCATAATTACTACACATCACATTTTGTCTGCATTATTATAAAAAAATGGACACCAACATACTTTTATTGTTTTTGAGGAGTTGAACTACAGAGTTCCTCCAGAGGATTAGTTTGCCCAATGTGCTTTTACATGATAAAAAGTGAAAACTACACAGTAGAAAGCACTTTTAAAATATGTATTAGTAATATTCTCAAAATATTCTGGAAGTCACTATGGGAGCATTTCCTTCAAGTTCCTGTGCATAAATCACTTTGCATGCTCTCCAAATATCCGAGGAAGAGATTTCAGCAAATAGTTTCCCACATATGAAATATTTTGTAGTTAAATATTTCATTTCTGCATGAATGACTACGTACATCAATGGACTTACCAAGCATTTATAGCCCATGTGACAAAATAACACGTATGTAAAATTGAATATTGTCTCATTTGGGTAAAAATTATTAGAGTAATATGAGAATTATCAACAAGCTTAAAATATTTTATATTCATTTTTATTACACTCAGAACTATAGAGTAAATGTCTCCAAGATAAACTTTCTTGCTCTTTGAGAACATGAAGAAAACGGGACTTATGCTTCGTTACAAGGATCAATAAATATTGAAAAAGGTATGTTTCTTTAAAATTCTTAATTTATAACTGTATTTTTGGGGACTCTAGTTTATATTCAAAACATCCCTCTTTTCCTGTGGTCAATTGGATTCCTACTTTTTTTTTGGTATCGGGGATCGAACTCATGACCTTGTGCTTGCCAGTCAGGCTCTTATGCCGCTGAGCTAAATTCCCTGCTGTATTTCTATTCTTATTGTTTAAATTTTTTTCATAGTGCTCAGTATATATTAAGTACTTTACAGATGCTAACTCAATCCTCATGGAAATTCTATATAGATAGGTGCACTCATTTTCCATGTATAGCACATGAAAACAGGCAGAGTAGTTGTGTAACTATGCTAAGGTCACACAGCTGGCATCTGGAGCTCCTGGGAAGTGAATCTCAGCCATCAGGCTCAGGAGCCTATGACTCAACCATTTGTACTCTGCGGCCCCTCCACTGATGATCCCAATATACTTGTATACTTGACAACTGATGACTGCATTTCCTGCTCAGTGTTAGCCAATGGCTGCATCATGGTTTTCATCAAATCTTGAAGACATTTGGCAGAACAGGTTGTCTATAAAATTATCAGATGCTGGATCTTCGGTTCCAAGAGTATGTGTTCACGCTACTGGGATCGAGAGAGCCTACGGCTTCCCGTAGAGAAAGTAAGAAATACTGAGCATACCTAGTACATGGGTGCCACAGACTAAAGTAGCTCAAGCAAAAAGGAAAACTCCATTTTTGCTTTATCTACACAAGAACGCAAGTTTTCCCTGGAAGGGAACCCTAGCTATAAAAAAGTACACTTTACTTTTACTTAGAGCTTTTTTCAATATCAATCATCCTATAAATAAAAACAGGTAGCAGTATCTTCATTTTATAGAAGGAGAAATTGAAACAAAGTGAGATCTATTACAGAAAGGTTACTCAGTAAATTGATAAGAGAGGTTTTCAGCGACTTATAAAGCTCTCAAAATGAGAAGTGAAATAGCCCTTAGTCCCTGTAGCACTCTGGAAGCATTTACAGTCAGACTTTTTCCTATTTATATTTGTGAATATTTGTATCTGTTGAGCATAAGACTACTTTCTTTCATCAGTACTATGATTAGAAGTTAAAAGTAGGAGTTACATTGTGTGATTTCTAGGTACCAGGGTTATTCCCCCCAGCTCCTTGAGAGCTCCCGCCATAGCTCTGATATTTACAATTTATTTTTTATCTCTAAAAGGCATGCTTATGAAGCATAGGGAAAACTGTGAAAGGAAACGTAATATGGTAATGCTAACCATTATTAATAATTTACATTCGTGTAAATTCTCCTGAAAGTTGGTTTGTGAAGGCAGAGAACTGATAGGCTAAAGGTCAACAGGAATGCACTAAGAAGTTTGCTCAAAAAAGAGGAAACCAAGACAGCTCAGAAGGCAACATTCAAGATGCCAAGGGGAAACTGCTTCGCTTTTGTTCTGCATAAAAGAGAATTAAAGTATGAATAAGCCAAGTCTAATTAATCTTTGTTAATTGAGAAAGAAGGGTCATAGTAATTTTAACTTCATAAACCAACTTATGCAGTATTAAATGTAAAAAATACAAGTTCAGCCATTTCGAACTATAAATAAGCTTAAGGAGTTGAACTAAGGAACAAATCAAAGCCCAGGCCAGTGGCTTCTAAAGGAGATCGCATAAACTGTTCCGAGCACTGTTAATATACAAAGCAAGGCAGGTGCTACTAAGATAAAAAGTGGACCACACAGTGCTTCCATTACTAAAACACAAAGTACTTCCAAAAGCAAACCTGCAGTCCTGCAACAACTGACATGGGAAAAAGTCTAGATATGGGGTGAGATCATCTGTAAAGATTTTTCTTTTGTGTAACTCTGAAGGCATCCAGTGAAATGAGAGGAGAGGTCTGGTATAGACCTAACAAATGAAGCCTTGAGTTTGGAATTCATGCTGGCAAGAGCAGACAGTGATTTTCTGGTAAAGCAGACTCCTGGAAATGCTAACTGTCCCAGAAAACTCAGCAAATTGCATCCTTTCATAGCCACCAAGTAGCCAATCATAGATACCAGGACTGTGTGTTCAGTCTACCTTGAAGGACCAGATGCCTCTTGATCATTTTATGGAAAAGGAGATGTTGTCCACCATCACAGTCGCAGTTATTTACTAAATTTAACATAGACAATGTGCACGCCAGGGTGGATCTGCCGCATTTCCGCTGTGGACCATGGGATTACTGATGTAACTAATATGTGAATGATTTACTTACAGATACTTGATCAGTCAGAAAAGTGACAAATAATTTGCTTCATTCCTGGAAAAACAGTATGTCTAAGCTTATAGAAAATGTATGTGAGAGACTGAGGACCAGTACCAGGGTTTCTTTCTTTAGGTTTCAGTCTCAGAAGAAATTTGTTGACAAGCATGATAACCCTAGAAGTTTTAAAAAGTATTGGTCTGCAGTAATTAGATTCTAATCTCAAAGACCAACAGTGAAACACAGATCACAACATTTTAAAGCCTTCCGTATCCGGTGTTTTAGGATAATGACTATTTGCTTAATTTACCATTTAAAGTAATTCCTATAAAGTGTATAAACAGGGCTGGGGATTTAGCTCAGTGGCCTATGCGCAAGGCTGGCAAGCGCAAGCCTGGCAAGCGCAAGGTCGTGAGTTCAATCCCCGGTACCGCAAAAAAAATAAAAAATAAAGTGTGTAAACATATACCTGGCACATACTAACTGGTCAATAGTATTAGATATCATTATCAGTACTGTTGAAATGGTAATGTAATGGAACAGATATGACATTTTTGAACTAATTATTCTTTTATAAACAGATTTTTAATAAAATTTAACTCAAATGACAAAATTTTTAGCTCCAAATTTATCTTGAACTTTTATTACTTTATGTACTGTTTGTTGGCTCTTTTCTCAAAAGTTTGAATTTTTGAAAAATATTTTTAAGCAGTAGTAAAATTTGCGAATTTGGCATTACATATACTCAAAACATTTGTGTATGGTTTATGTGGCAATATGAGATTTACTTCTCTTCATTTTTAATTTCACATTGTCGCATTTGATAAATTAGTACAATGGGAAGCCATGTGTTTTAACTTAAAGGTAATGCTCTGACAGCCAGTATTTATAAGAAAGCACCAAATGTTTTCTAGTTATTTCCTTTAAGAGTTGGAAACACTTAAGTCTTCTGAAAAGAATAGCTGCAGTCTGTTACAGGACTTCTAATATGGAGCTATGAATGGCTCAAAATCATGCTATATAGCAGTTACAGTTTGTATCTCGAAGTCCCCTCAAAGTGTCATGGGCTCATAGGCGGGGCTTTTGGGAGGTGGCTGGATCATACCTACATGACATTGGATTATGGTTGTGTGATATTGGATTGGTCCACTGACTGGTTTAGCTTAGTTCTATGGGTGGATGATGGATTTACTGAAGAGCGAAGACTTGCCAGGGCAGTGGGGTGGTATCAACCAATACACTTATAGTTTGAGTGGAATGAAAAGAGAAAGAAGAAACAAGGCTTACTGCTTCACACCTGCCTTGCCACAAGCTCTTTCTCCTCCGCCATACTCCTTCGTCATGATGCCCTGGCTTTGAGCCAGAGAACTATGAACTAAGACCTCTACAAACTATGGACCAAAATAAACCTTTTCTCCTTTAACATGTGGGTGTTGGATAGTCTTTCCCAGCATTGAGAAAGCAATAATGATAGTACCATTCTGGATTATAGTCAGGAGTAAAGGTAAAAGGCAGACAATCAAGTACAAAATCAAAGAAAGTTAGGAAATGGTGGTAGACCTGAAAGCAGTTGGGCTATAGGAGGGCTACCAGAAGTCCATGCTGTAAGAACACTGAAGTTACTTGACAGGGCAAATAATCCATTACAATATTCATGTGTGTATATACTGAGGTCATTTTCTTTTCTCTGAACTATATCTACACCTTCTTCTAGACATTATGCACACAACTGAGGCTCACCAATCATAAAAGTCATTTCAAAGGCTGAAATGAATTTTTGTCAGTAATTATTCTGATCTTAGAAATAAGAAGGCAGTTATTTTTATCACCATAAGAGTTGTGTGTTTTTCTCTGTGACAGGGCTACATTTCAAAAATGTTTCCTGGAAAGGATAATTTATTAAATGCATCAAATAATTATTTACCAAATCACAATAATTGTCCCTGCCTGCAAATGATCCTTCGAGTCATCAAGCTCTTCCAAAAGTGAATGATTTACTTCTGTTTTTCATTGAGTAAAACCACTAGGATGTAATCCTTAGACAGTTGTTTTATGTACTGTATTTATTCTACCAAAGCAAAATTGCGAAGGAAACAATTTAACAGAATCAAACACAATTCTTCATTTTTACTTTCCTCCCTGTCTGGAACATTCATACTGTAGTGGTTATATTGTCAAAATCCACTAGATTGCAATTCATTTTCTCTTTGTTACCCAGGAGCCTAAAAGCAAATTCCCAACAATACATTAAGAAGCATAAAACAATTCTTGAAAATGGAATTAGATTAGATATGAAGCAATACCGGAAAAGTTGGGGATTGGGAATTAAACTTATCGAGTTGCATGTGAAGAAATGTCATTTGTGAGATCTCCAAGGGACCTGTGGTGACTGTTTGATACCCTGTACTTAGGATTTGTCAGTTTCCCGCATAGATGCTGCATTCAAAGAAACAAGCATTCACTTATCTTGTAAGACTGGACCGAAGATGGACCAGTTAGCCCACCAATGTTTATCCTTCTTTCAAGGTAGCTACACTAAGTAGATTTTTTCCCCAAATAAAAGCTTATACTGAGCTTATTTTTCCCCTCCTCGTATGTTCAACTAAAAGGGCAAAAGCAGAAAAAAAGAATAAAGAGACACTGGAAATCCTAGAAATGTGAATTTAAGAAAAAAAAAATTTTCTCCAATTAGAGTTTTTCCTACCAAGCAGAATCTCATCCTCTGTTTTTATATTTTTATTATTAAGTTTGCCTTGGATTTTTCTGGGGGTTGGGGAAGACTCAAGTACTTTTCCACTATAAATATTCCCTCACTCTGTTTTAACACTTTCCATTTATGATCGTGTCAACTAGAGAAATACCAATAGCAAGAATGAAGTCTTCTGTTTAAAGTTTTCCTTTTTATTTTTTGCATTCTTCTTTTATTGCCTTTCTGTCTTATAATTTATATTTTAAAGTGAAGGGGTGGGGTGATCAATTAGTAGCCTCAAAATGATACTACACCATTTACTTAGAAAGTAAGACATTTCCAAATACTTCCCACTCTAATAATAGAATTGGACAATTACAGTTTTAAGAGTTCTATAACTTTCATTGCTCTAGTGGTTTTCCAAATATTTTCATTATGTGATAGAAAATGGCTTTCTGCTCACTACACCAGATAAATCTGACCATGAAGTTACTTGCAGGGTAACTGAAAGGTGTTGGTCTGTGCTTTTATTGCTCTATTTGTAGAATGATGGCTAAAGCTAACATTACCTTATAACCCATGAATAAATTATGTTGTTTTATATTTTATAAAATCTGAATTCTTGACCATGTGAAAAATGAAACTATGCTACAGTTTTAGCAGTTTGGTTTTACAATTATCTCAGTTTAAAAAAAGAAAATGTTACTGTTCAGCGACCCCCTTCTACAGCCATAGACAATTAATCTCCTTTCCAAATTCACAGTCATAGGTTTACTATTTAAAGAGGTTTGAGTTAGGGGTCCCCAGCTCTGCACCTGGTCAAAGTTGGAGAACAACTATGCCAACTTCATTCTGCTATTGTTCAGGGAGTGAACCATGACCAGAGAAAGATCGTAGGGACGTGACGTTTGCTCTACTCAAAACAAAAACAAATTCTCCTCCTCATAGTCCAGTAGTTGCAAATTTGTTTAATTTGAATTCTGTATTTTCCTTGTGAATTAAAACTAGACAAAAATAATATTGAAAAATTTTTAAAAGAAGAAAAGTGCAGAGAATAGTTATTTTAAATATACTCTCCAATAAAAGAATGAGGAAATGGGAGAAAAAAAGTAGTGCAAAATTTGGCTCACTTATTAATTTTGTGATCCAGACAAGTTACTCTTTTGTATAGTGAACCAGTTTTATTGCTAGAATGGTTCCAATAGTTAAACAAGATCATATGTGCAAAAATGCTTAGCAGACTGTACTCATGCACTGCGAAGATGTATTTTTTGCAGTCTACAAATGGGATGAGGCTGACGAGCCTTTTAAAGATCGAGTGCCCAGACCTCAACCCAAAACCCACTCATTTCTTGCAAAGTCCCAACAATGAAGTTAAACCTGAATACTGAGGGTTTAGTTTAGGAAAACAAAACAAAACAAAACAAAACAAAACAACCTCATACACTTGGCATGCGTACCGTAGGTTTGCCACCACTGGCTGCTGGAGTATTAATCACTCACATACTGATATAATTATAATGTAGACTGGTGATCATCAATCACATTGGTATATCAAATCCTCAGGAATACACAAAAGACCTCAAAAGATAGGGTACATGAATCCTTTTTATAGAATTAGTTTTCAGTTCCTTTATTTCTCTTCCTACTCTTCTCCAACCTTGCTCCTATGTGAGGGGAAGGCAAGATGCCCCTTCCTACCACACCTTTTAAATATGCTCCCCACAATTGACCAAAAACAATATAAAAACATTTCTTTCACACATCACAAATTTATGTTGCATTTCTTCATGGTTAAAATTACATAGGGGATCAAACAAAGTACAAAGTAAAATTGGGACTATGTTCTCTTTTAATCAAAGTACCGTATCACCTCTATCCCTTTTATTAAAGAAGAGTGTTTCAAATTTAAGTATTATAAGTAATGACAACTTATCAACATTTGTAATACATTTTTGTTGATTTTATGAATTGCCTATTACTAATGAGACAATTAAAATACAATCACAAGGAATGCTTAACCTTCAGAGCTTTACAGTTTCCAGACAATATTTAAAGTTCACTTTAATTTAAATTCCTACTTTTGGTACAGAAGGCATGAAGTGGTGATCAATAAATGCTTTTAAACATGAAAAATGTTAGGATAATATTCTAGGGGAAATATATAGTAAAAGTTCAATTTCAAAAACAAGAAGCGATTGTTTACAATTTTCTTAAAATCAATGATTCTGGATTCCATACCACCAAGGCATTTAGGTTTTCTTGGAAATACCTCAAGGAGTGACCTAAAAACTGTATTGTTAAACAATAATGTTTACAATGTGTGGAAACTTACATCCTTCTCAGCCACTTAAACTTATTACTAAAAATGTATAAGATGGGACATGCTTAAAAATCATATTCCAATATATGTAAGGGACGGAAGCTGGTCTGCAGATTGTTGAGACAGAGGCTAAGAGCATTGATTTTTAAATCAGAAAGAACAAACTTTAAAACAATTCTCTGCTTCTTGGTTTTTAATGGGCCTCATTTAAATTAACCTTTGTACCTCAATGTTCTTGTCTTTAAAATGGAGGAAATGGAATAGAATTAAATGCAATTTTGTACTTAAAGTGGTAAACATTGTGCCTGCCGCTTAGGACTTGAATCGGCGTTTCTCCAAAGAAGATCTACAAAATGGCCAGCAAGCACATGAAAAGAAATTCAGCATTGCTGGCCACTAGGGAACTACAAATCAATAACACAAGACTATTTCATACTCACTAGAAGGGCAGGATGTAGGGGAAGGGGGAGATAGGGAGATGAATATTGTGTGGATGAAAATGTGGAGAAACTGGAACTCTTCATACACTGCTGGTTGAAGTGTGTAATGGAGCACCTAGTACAGAAAACACTTCAGTAGCTCTGCAAAAAAAGTTAAAACCGAAATTTCCATAGGATCCAGAAATTTTACTCTTAGTTATCTACCAAAGAAAATTAAGAACAGGTATTCAAACAGATACTTGGATACAAATATTTACCAGATCCCTATTCAGAATAACAAAACATGGCAACAACCCAAACAAAAGTTTATCAACAGATAAATGATAACCAAACACTGTGCAATATTATTGTGCCATATATTAGTCAAGTGTGGTGGTGTATACCTGTAATGCTGCATTCTGATAAGCTGAGGAAGAAAGATCTGGAATTCAAGCCTAGCATGGGAAATCTAGCATCTTAACAAGACCCTGCCTCGAATATTAAAATACATAAAATAAAAAAGAACTGGGGATATAGCTCAATGCAAACACCCTAGGTTTAATTTCCAGTACCAAAGCACTCAATCAGTCAATCAATCAATCATGATACCTGCTAAAATATGGAAGAAGTATTATGCTAAGTGAAGAACCCAACACAATAGGTCACACATTGTCTGCTACTAGTGACACAAGATACCTAGAATAGGCAAATCCATAAAAACAAAACTCAGACTGGTGAGTGCCAGAGCCTGTTGAGAAGGGGGAAGACCACCTCATCTCCACTGGGGGTCATGAAAATGTTCTGAGACTAGATAGAGGTGAGGTATAGGTATAACATTATGACTGCATTAACCCTTATACAAATTTGAATTATATTTAGATATTCTCCACTTTGTGGCAACATTTCTTCAATTGTAGTAACAAACATTGTGACTCAGCCTCAGTGTTTCTTTTTTTCTTGTTCCCTGGTTTTATTGAAAATACAATTCAATTTCTTCCACTTTGAACAACACCAGCTATCAACAATAATCAAAGTTCAGCTACCATGTATAGCTGGGAAGCCAGGCTGTACAGAGAGAGTGCTGGTTGTTCTGAAATCACACTGTACTCTTTCCTCTACATGACAGCCACGTACCTGCACCAAAACTATCTTGGGAACTTCCAAGGGCTTGAGTGATCCTTTAAGAGGCATGCAGTGTTCTTCATTCCACAACCAGCAATAGAGTCTGGAGTAACAGAGGGAGGAGGGTAGAGAAGAGACTGACAGGGCACAGCGCTCCTCTTTAGGTGCAGAACTGACTGGGAAGTTTAAGAAAGCTACATTTGCAAGGGGGATTTGCAGAATTAGTGCCAGTGTTCAAACATGGTTGGACTCATTACCTGAATGGAGCTGGTGGTGGAAATTGGCATGGTGGGTGAGATTCCTGCATGTGAATTGCAGCTCCGGCATTTGCTATCTGGGTAACTTGAGGCAGGTCTGTGTAATGCTCAGTTCAGTTTTCCCTACCTATAAAATAGGGATGATGATAAAATCTACTGCAAAAAGATTTTCGTGAGGCTAAAAGAAGAAAATGCAATATTCTCAAGTATAGTAATCACCTAGGGTGTTTAAAAAATAAAAGATGTCATGCCCCAAGGATATGAGTCATGGAGTCCTAGGTCAAAGGCCCAGGAATTATTTTTTTTTCAAATTTTATTTTTTTAGTAGTACCTGTTTGCAAAACATGATAGTCACATTGTTCCTTGTGAGGAGTTGGTCCATGTACATAACACATCTCAATTCTTTTTTTTTTCATCTCCTTTTACCTTTCCCATTTGTAAAAGTTCTATCTCCCCATTTCTTATTATCTATCTTTTATTTTGCTGTTTATTTGTATTTCAGGTTTCTCATATTAAGTGAACCACTTGGTATTTAAGCTTGTGTGTCTGACTTACTTTACCTAATATTATGGGGATGCTTCCATTTTTCTACAAATGGTCTGAGCTTATCCTTCTTTGTGGCAGAGTAGTATTCCACTGTGTATAAATATTACTTTTCCATTCATCTATTGATGAACACATAGGCTGCTTCCAAAATTCAGGTATAATGAATTGTGTTGCTAGAACCATGAATATGTGTGTATCACTGTTGAATGAATATGTATGTATCACTGTTGTATGATGCCTGTAACTCTTTTGGGGAAATACTTAGAAGTGGAATAGCTGGGTCAAATGAAATTTCTAGTTTTAGTTTTTGAGAGATCTTCATATTGATGTCCACAGTGGTTTTACTAGTTTACATTCCTATCAACAGTGTGGAATGGTTCCTTTTTCCCCAAAGCCTTGACAATATGTGCTATTATTTGATGCCTGTGTGATTGCCATTCTTTCTGAAGTAAGATGGCATCTCAGCTGTTTGAATCTGCATTTGTTTACTGGTCAGTCATGTTAAACAGTTTTTACATATTTGTTAATCATTTGTACTTCTGAGAAGCGTCTATTCATTTAAATTGCCCATTTTTTGTGAGTATTTTATTTTGGAATTGTATGATTTTTTTCAGTTCTTTATATGTTCTAGTTACTATTCCTCTGTCTGAGGAATAGCTGGCAATTTCTCCCTCATTCTGTAGGTTGTTTCTTCACTCTGTTGTTTCCTTTGCTGTGCAAATAATTTTAATTTGATGTAATTCTATTTGTTGATTCTTAATGTTATTCCTTGTGCAAATGGTTTTCTGTCTATGCTTATGCCTATGTCTTCAAGAATTTTACTTAGTTTATCTTCGGGCAGATTGTGTTTCTGCTTTAACATTTAGATTTTTGATACATTTTGATTTTGGTTTAGTACATAGTGAGGGATATGGGTCTATCATCAATCTTTTGCATGTTGATATCCAGCTTTCCTATTCAAGTATTTTAAATGTTTTCCTAGAGTGATTCTTACTGTCTAGTGAAAATGGGAAAAAGCAGAGCTCTTGCTGTATAAGTACTCTAAAGTGATAGTTATTAAGATTTTTAGATTATTATTTTAGTGGTTAAGGTGAATGTTTAGATGAGACCTAAGATAATCAAAATAATTAAGCAAAAAGTAAGAAAAATCCACTTTAAAGGAACTTCCTTTGTATTTCACCAAACAATTGGCCATTTTTTCCTCATCCAATGAACTAAATTTGAATGGGGGAAAAGTAATAACAATTTCAAAAGAAAAGATGACTGCATGCTCAGCAGTTAAGGCAGCTGAGGACTATTTCTATTTGGCAATAGGTGAAGAAGTAGTATTCTAAAAGATGAAAAATCTCTACCAAATTCCTAGTTAGATTTTTCATGAGTCAGTGATAGCTAAACATCTTCAGAGACTAGCAATTTATTGATCAGATAATGGACAATTTATTGTTCATTCTCCCAATGAATTCATCAGATTTAAAGCCAAACGCTCCAATTAGAATCGTTAAACTGACTCACTACTATGACTTTTCAATTTTGTGACAGGCATACTGTGAGCAATACATTTTATAATGGAAGCATATTTGTCTTTATATAGCTTTCTGGCATGTTATACATTGAGGTATTTTCTCTCCTATGCTCTTTGCTTTCTTTTTAAAATTCCAACTGCAATCCACTAATTGCTTTCACAACTGTTAATTTGCCCCAAGCCATTAGTGAGCTGCAAGCTAAAATTTGAGAAGCACTAACCTCATGTATGGGAAGTTAGTATTTTCACATTCTCACATTATGAACAAAAGATACCTGGATTAAATCAGACATAAGCCAAAGATCTGTAATTTCAGTTTGCAAATTACCAATGAGAAAACTGAATAAGACATTTGGACTATCACAAAACAGTCCCAGAACTTTATGTTCTCATCTGGCTTATTTCTGACTTATTTCAATACCCCATAAATACTTACCACATAGAACTTTATGTAGAACCATGTGTTAGGATGACTCACAGGTTTGAACTTTACTATTAATTAAAAGTAAAACTGCAAAAGCAGTCTGTGTATTGAGGTATTTTTGAGTGTGAATTTGAATATGAGGGGCAGCTTATAAAAGTATCATCTGCCAGGGATATAGCTCAGCAGCATAAGCACCTGCCTGGCAAGAAAAGGTCCTGAGTACACACACACACAAAAAAGAAT
The DNA here is from genome assembly GCA_004365215.1 of Cuniculus paca. Classification (NCBI taxonomy): domain Eukaryota; kingdom Metazoa; phylum Chordata; class Mammalia; order Rodentia; family Cuniculidae; genus Cuniculus; species Cuniculus paca. Next base: position 43,778 of record RJWT010000476.1, read on the forward strand.
AAATAAATAAAATATGAAAATATCATCTGAGCACCATGGTCTTTGAGAGGAAATGATAAAAATGGGAGAAAAGTGCATTTATTATAATGTTGATAAGGAGTTCACTCCTTTGATTTATTTTTGCTCATTATTTTTTTTCCTTTCCTTCATACATGGTTTATCCTAAATTTAACACTAGACGTTGTGTGATAAATATAAACGCCATCTTTTTTATATAGATGAGGGGTTCACTGTTGCTAATGCCATAATAAAGGAAGGGAGGATTGCAGAGCAATTGACTAGGTAGACTTTTGAATCACACATGAGTTTGAATTCCATATTCACTGATTGGCTGTGTAAACATAAACATTTTATAATCTCTCTAATCCTCTGTGAAAAAGATATAATGCACAACTCAGAGGATCTTACAAATACATCTAAAGTGTGTTATTATAGCATTTACTAAAATAAGTTACATCCCATACTTGATTCTATACCACACCAACATGATATGATAAAAGAATCATTGTTTCTATGTACTTGGTGACAGAAGATTTATGTGGACACAAGTGAATTAATTACCGTTTATTATCTGATCAAAGTAGAGAACTATCATTGACCCAGGTACTCATCTTTCTCCTTCCATTGGTTCACTTGAATTTTATTACCATACTTTTCCCAATGTTCATTCCAAGAACATGGAAGAGATATACTTTAATCAGTGTAGCTGGTATAGACAGAAGTATCCCCTATATATGTTTTTTTTGTGTGTGTGTGTGTGTGAAATAGAAGAAAATTAAAGAAAATATCACTAATTAGTGGCAAATCATGTAATAAAAATATTCACCAGACCATCTTGGATGAAACTTTAATGAACATAGACAATAATTTTATATAGAAGGAAGTAAATCTAAAATTTAATTAAAATAGCTTTGATACATAGTAAAATATTGGGAGAATATTATGTATTTCATTCATTCATTTGTGATATTAAAATATTATGTAAGAATTTGCCCCTTCCTTCATTCAGAGTAAAGGAGATTCTGAATTCAAAATTCACATTAGAGGAAAATACTTTATTTCCCTGGTGCTAGAGCCAAAATTATTACTCACTATATATTATTATTACTTCCTGTGTAATATCAGGTTTTTATCCTCTGCCTTTGTGGGCACTGAAGCAGTTCAACTAATCTTGTTTGAACTTCATATTGGAATCAGATATAAAGTTAATTTGGAGAGAGGTGGGAAAAAACCTATAAACATTTTTAAAATTCATCAATGTGGGCTACTTATTAAACTTGAAAAGAATTAGAAACATTTTTCTTTATTCAAATATGATACATATAGAGAATAAGATAATAAAAACATTTTATTCTCAAGCACCTTTAATAAAGCGTTTAGCCATATTTTACAAGCACACTTGAATCTTTTCGTGGGTCTCTCACAATTACAAGAACATTTTAATAGATTTAATAGATTTCAAATACTCACTTTTTAAAGATCTACATACACAAGGATGGGTCCATGAACAGTCCATAGTATTATATGTTTGTGAAGGTTTCTCTTGATTGTTTACAGTAACTTTTCTTATCTGAGACAAAATACCTGACACCCAAAGTTAAAGGCGCAAAGATTTATTCGGCTCACCATTTGTAGAGGTTTCCGTTCATAGCTGGCTAGCCGCAAGGCAGGGAGCATCAAAGAGGAGAAACAGCTCACAGTAGGCATAAGGAAGGAGGCAGTAAGGCAGCAAGCGGCAAGCTACAAGCAACAACAGCAGCCCTGTTTTTGTCCATTATATTCTGTTCAGGCTACCCACCCTTAGATAGCACCCACACCTGGGGAGGGTCTTCACATTATCCACCTCCAGAATTTTGGCAAGCCAAAATTTAGTAATCACACATCCTTGTTCCCAGCATGACATACTTAAACCCAGCATCACACACTCTAGATCCAGCTATCTCTGAAAAGCCCCACCTATGAGTGTATGAGGCATTGGGAAGAACATCTAGACACAAGCCATAACAGTTGTCAACCTGACTGAATTAAGAGGCACCTAGTGGGATTAACAAAGCAGAGTCTGTCTGTCTGGGTGGAATATGTAGGTTTCACCTTGGTGACTTTATTTGGTCCCTGACTCTTTCTTCTGGTGCCGTCTCCCAGTTCTCTGCTTCCTGGATGTCATGAATTGAGCAGCTTTCCTCCACCATGCTCTTTAGTTGTGGTATCTCTGACTTGGAGACAGCCAATCATGAAACCAACCATTAGCCAAATTAAACCTCACCTCCTACAACTTGTAGCTGTCAGATATTTTGTTCCAGCAATGGAAAAACTGACCAATACAGTGTTTTCCAACTTTATTAATGTAGCCTAGTGCATGCATCATTCAACAATGTGCTTTGATACTTGCTGAGTTATCAATATTTTATTCAAGTTGAGATATATATATATATTTCTTATTTAAACATTGTAATTTACATATGAATTACCACAAAGCATTAAGACTGTTGAACATATTTATATAATTTCCATATTTTCACTATTAAAACTAATGTTATAATAAACAACTCAGTATAAAATACAGAATTGTCAAATTTCCCTCCTAATTCTTTTGAGTTGTTATTTCTCCAGTTTTTTTGTTTGTTTGTTTGTTTGTTTGTTTGAGACAGGGTTTCACAATGCATTGAAACTGGCCTTGGGCTCACTTTGTAGCCCAGGTTGGTCTCAAACTTGCAAAGATTCTCCTGCCTCCCGAGTGCTGGGGTTACAGGTGTGTGCCACCACACCTGGCCTTTATTTCTCCAGATCTTAAATAATGTTCAATAATGGTAGGTTATACATAACTTTTTACTCATTGAGTATAAAATTTTACTACATAGCATTTAAATTTGTACTTTCATAATGTCATTTAGATTTCTTTTTAATGGCTGTTTTATTTATTTTTATTGTGTTACCTTTTGTTATATGTTATGTAATTATTTCAAATATTGTGGCTGTACATTTTATCATATATATGTATATGTATAAAATTCCATATTTTTGATTTACTTTCATATATTTTGTGATATTGAAAATTTTACTTTTTACAGTATCAATTTTATTATTTACCAATTGATTTGCATTTTGTGTGTGTAATGGAAAATGTTTCTTCTCCTCCAGCTTCAACAGTATAACTTATTTTATTTAAGAATTTCATTTTCAATATAGTAATTTTTACTTTGCATATATAGAGCACTCTCTCTTTCTCTTTCTCTTTGTGTCTGTCTCTCCTCCTCCAACTCTCTTTCTCTCACTGCATCTGAGCACTTTGTCTTGAATAAACCATTTCCCAATAATGATGTATATCTCTTTCACCCATAAATTTTCCATGTATGTTCAGGTCTGCTTCTAAATTGTTTCCATATCTGTGAACCAACACTGTTCTTTCACAGTTGCTATAGAAATATAATATCTTGGTACTTCAAAAAGTAATTTTTTTTCCTGTTTTGTTCAAAATTTTTTTCTTCCATATTATTTTAAGGATTAGCTTTGCAAGTTCTATTACAAATGATAGGTTAATCTGAGAAAAAATGAATTACAATGATTTATGATACTTTTCATTATCTCAATTATTTAAATTATTTAAACAAACAGGGAAAATTTTTCTTTTTCTCAAATTTGGTTCCCTTTAACTCTTTTTATTTTCTAATTTGATTTCAGTTTAATTAAAGTACATAATCTGTATATTATCAATTCTTTGAAATATATATCATTTTTTGAAAATATTTCGTGATATATTTAGTGATAAATCTTAATAATGAGTAATTGTTCAAGCTCATAATTTTATTATTTATATCTTTCATATCCACAGTGTTTTCTTTCTTTTATTATATTTTTTTCTTTCAATACTGGGATTCAAACCCAGGGTGTTCTACCACTGAACTACAATCCAAGTCCTTTTTTACTGTTTATTTTGGAAAATAAAAATATAGATTTATAGGATCTTTCTTTATATCTGTGAATGTGTTAGTTTCATCCTTGCAATTTCAATAGTGTTTTATTTGCATGTTTTGTAAGTTTATGTAATTAGATGCCTAAAGGTTTGTGAGTATATTTTTGATGGATATTTCCTTTATTATGATGTACAGTCCTTTATTAATGACTTTTGACTTAAATGCCATTTTGTCCAGTATTAATATTTACTTTCTTTTAGTTTATATTTGACTAGTGTATCTTTCTCTCTGTCCACCTTTTTCTCAGATACTTTTTCCTAAATGAGTCTCTATTTCTTGTGTTTAACATACTATTTACTGGAAGATTTAAATTGAATACATTTTCCCACAGTAAGATAACTGATATATTTAACTTGGTGCTATTTTACCAAAATAATTTGTCTTTTCTAATAATTACTCTTTTCTACCCCAGCTTCTTTTTATCTTCACTGTTGAACTGATAGCCTTCTGTTTTTCCCCTTCACTGATTTAGAAGAAAAGTTTTAAGTTCTTTTCTGGTGATCAAAAAACTTAAACAAAAAAAGCTTAAATATTAAAACATGTATAATAATTTTTCTAAAGCTTCTTCAAGCTACTCAAAACTTGAATCCTCTTCCCAAACATGACAGGAGATTTAGGCTATGTCCACCCTTCATATCTTCCTTGGTTCGTAATTGGGTTTAGAGCAGCAGTTTGGAATGATTGCCCTGCTGTGAAGCAGTTATTTTCCAGACATGAAACTGCAGGAGTATTTTACCTCCGGGCACCTCCTCTTACAGCCTTAGATGCACGGCATCTTGCAAGAAACCCAAGCAGATGGTGATGACTGTTTCCTCAGCCTTCTTTCACAAGCACGGGATCCTGCCCTAGCCAATGGCAAGCTTGGCTCAAGCTCATGTCTCATTGCAACTTTCAGTCTGCGACTATGAAGGTTGCCACTGCCCAGCTCAGGCCTGTGGCTAGAGTCTTACTCATTGCTTTGGTATTTCTACTTTATTTCATAACAGTTCATGTGGTTTTGTAGTCTAGCTATCTATTTTAGGCTTTGTCATTTTTATTTATTTATCTTACAAAGCAGAGTGAGTGATGAAGAACACTGCAACCAAGGTCAATGGAAGAAGTTTCAGGAATGCAGAATCCAAAAAGTTTACAGCATCTAGGCTCAGAAGAACCTCTTTAAGTAAAACCTGAGTTCATCCCTCCATTGTTCACTCTTTTTGCTTACTCTGCAAACAGACCCTAGACTCCACTAGATTTGACCTAGTGAAGATTAATTTTGCCATGTCTGCCTTCTATTTCATTTATTTATGATTTTTTTCCCACTACACTATGGTCATATGAAGAAGAGAGTCATTAAATCAAAGCAAGAGTTAAACCAACAGGACTTAATCGATTATTCAGTCACATATTGCCAAACTTTAAAGCCATTTTATCTCGTGCTTGTAGTGAAGACAACAATGTGCTTCTTCTCCTTAAATTTCTGTTTTCATCACAACAAGCTGGTAACCTGAACCTGGCACTGTGAAATCACTGCCTAATCCAATCACATTCCACTAAATAACCTCAGTACATCCCTCCTCTATTGGGAGGCAGTCCTGTTTTGAAGATATAATACTATACTTTATGCATATCCTTATAGGGACAAAAACTCACAATACATGTTATCGTTTCCACGAGAATGTATTCCTAGGAAAACTCGTATGAATTCTTTCATACAAAATACTTCTAAAAATCCAGTCGGTTACATAAATCAGAACAAACATGACAATGACAACAAAGATGCTGTTGGAAATATTCTACTTTTGCTCCCCAAACGATGTCAATACATTGATTTATATTCTCTTTATCTTTTGCAAGAAGATCAGTAATTCATTATTAACTCTTCTTTTAGGAAGTTTAGCTTCCTGTTAAAACTAATAAACATCATTTCAGGTGACTGATTTTTCTGAACAGGTGGTTCAGAACAGGCTTACCTATTGTAACTTAGTCTACAAACTTACTGGATATTGGAGCCGTCCTCAAAAATGGATATGAACATCACTGTGTGACTAAAGAAACCACATTATTTTTACAGTAGAAGAATTGCTAAGCTTTTGCCTCTTTTTTTTTGATTAATTTCATGCCTGACTCAGTCAGAGATTAGGCCTTGACACAGGTTATAATTAAATATTGAAATCATGAAGTGCAAGAATGTTTAATTTTTAAAATATGAGTTTTAATTTACCTCATACAGAGAATAGCTCTGGTCACCTGCAGAGATGCATTACACACTACATTGCCTAATGTAGGATGCCTGAATAAGACTGAGCGTACAGTTAAAGTAAACTAATGCAATTTACTGAACAGCAGTCAAATATTTATCCAGTTGATGAAGCAGACTTTATGTGAAACTCAGACAATAATTAAAGAGAAGCCTTGCTTAAAACATGCGTACTCTAGTTTTCACAAATATGTTATATCCTTTCTGCGTCTTCCATTGTCCTAAATCCCAAAAACACACCAGTGAATATTGTATGGAATTACATGGAATGTATTTCCTGGTTATTTGACAGCAGTAGAGAGTCAGAAGGGCAAAAACAGCCCCTCTGTACTCTTTTTCCTGTCTTCATGCCTATTGCAGTATGACTTTGCAATGCTTCCCACCAAAAGTGAAGTCTGTTTTCGCAGATTTTGAACCTGCTCGGCTTAGGACTTTCCTTGGCCAATAGAATGTTGGAGACCCCTTCTTTTCTCTCTTCAGAACCTCTGGCTTTAAGAGACTGAATGCTTCTTGCTCTCCCAGGACACTTCTGAGGGCCTGAGAACAATGCCAAGCTGCCCCCAGAGGGACGAAAGACTGCTAGCAGTAAATCCAAGACTGGTCAAATCTCAGCCCTACTGCTCTTTTTCCAGAGGAGTCCAACAGAGATTAGCCAACTCCTGACCCAGGGCCACAAACACTCAGGTTATTTGCAGATGTGTGGGCAATAAATCGTTACTAATTTAAGTCACTATGTTTAGGATTTCTTGTTATTATCACAATAGCTAATTGAAGCAGAATCTGCAGGTCAAATCTAACATCTCCATTTTATAGTTGAGACTTTTCAGACCCAAAGAGGGTAAATAACTTAATGCCTTACTTCAAAGTCAAAGTCTGTTTCCACAGCTTTCAAACTTGCCTAATTTAGGATTTGTTTTGACCAATATAGTGTGGCAACCATCTAGTGCTTTCCATATTGATAATATTCAAATTATGGCATTGTTAGTAGAGGAACCAGGTTGAGAGATTATATTTCTCAGTACCTGAGCACCCAAACCTGTCTCATTGTATAGTTTTACTTTTATTTTTCCTCTTTGTGGCAACAGATATCAAAGAATGGCTACCAAAAGAACTGACATCTCAGCATTAATAAAATGACATTTGTTAAGAACGTCAGGTCATAAGTATACGGTCAGAATATAGACATTATCTGACAGTGCTTTTTCTAAGTTAATGTGAAGAAAATTATGAACAACACAATGACGACTGTTTGCAGGTGAAATAATCCTATAATTTTTAGTCACTGTAGCAGTGCTATTAATTTTCATGTTTGGGGTATTTTTAAATGCTAGAGTTAACAAGGATCTTTGGAGAGTATTGTTTAGCAGAACTGAAGTTTTCTCTGAATCTCATTGCATCCAAAATGATCATCTGGAAAATTAATAATGTACAGTCCTTCAGAGGCATCTTTCTTTTAAATGTCCCAGGTAATGAGCATTTACAAAATTTTCATGTACTTGGATTATGTTGAATGAGTGAACGAAAGCTACTGAGTTACTTTTTATCTTTTCTAAGGAATAAATATTTCTTCTTTTACTTCACTGCCCCTACAGCTCTTATGCTCTGTGTAGCATTGTTGACTCCTCCAAGTCACCTCAGTAACTTGTAAAATCACAGTTGCTGGATTATGCCACCAGAGTTGCTGTGTAGCTAAACCTAGAATGGAAATTAAGGATTTGCACTGTTAACGAGTTTCCAGTGATACTGAAGCTGCTGGTTGGAGGAGATCTATGCTTGAGAACTTATGCTTCATAGTTTTCAATAACTTTTGAAATACTGTGTGGAAACTTTGTTTTAAAATGTACTTCAATCTGACATTTTAGGGGAAACCAAAAGAAGTATATGAACTATATTCGCAAATTATATTATTAAGTAAATTACTTGGTACAAAATCCTGTCAATCAAAATCAATGAGACAGTCCATATCGTTAGAGTTTGAATGGTCTTGAATTTTCATTGTGTCCCCAGTCTTAGTTCACAGGCTGGGAGAGTTTAGGGGAAAGTGGGCTGTAAAAAATATCTTGTACTGTCACAAGACCTATAATATTTGGAATGCAGGCAAATTAACTCAAATGATCATCCTCTAAAGGGAAATAATTCGCCAGAAGTTTTAAAAGGTAAAGAAATGCCTACTTCCAACCCACAGCCAGCTCTTTTCTTGTTTTGCTTTTAATGAGAGTATTCACGTAACACTTTCCATGACAGCTTCTGCTTCTCATCACTCAACTCTTTGTGAAAATAGGCCATTTTTGGCTTATGGACTATATGTTTGGGCTTAATCCAAAAAACAAATTTCTTGAAAGGTTTTAAAAATGATTTCTGGTTTTTTTTAATTCCCAACTGCTTCAAATAAAGAAAACAAACTATGGAAAGGGTAGTGGGATATTAATTGCACTTTTTTTTGCATTTGAATATCAAATAACTTCCTAATGGACCTTTATATATCTATGTCCTCTTCAGAAATTCCATACCTTTCTCAATTTGAAAAGATGACGGAGATTAGAAAAAGATTGGCATCTGAGAATGTCCTCTGAGAGAACACACAAAGGCATATGTGTGTCTTGAACTCTGAGTGCACACACTCAAGAGGCGCCAGCCGACTCCATCTCTCTTCTTCTGGTAAACATGCCTCCCTTGGCACCCAGAGAGCTCACTTTGTGACGCGCTCATGCAGTATTGTTTATAATTTTCTAGGTATCGTTTTTCTCTAATCACCTCTTTAAAAGTTAACACCCCTTCTGAACTTTTTGTATCTCCTTCCCCTGTACAGGAAAAAAAAAATGACAAAGTGAGTGAATTTGAGGCAGTAGATGAGATTTTCTTTCTCTTTCTGTTTTTAGCATTCTCTTAGTCTATAACTTCCTCATCTTTGAAGTATAGAGTGAAAGTTCTTAGGTACAGAACAACACAGCAGTTATTATGAGATGGCAGTTTCTAATCAAGGAAAGACTTCTCAGGGACAGTCTAACTCTAAACATAGATTTCTTCTTCCCAAATGAGGTCTTTACTAGCTAATGGTATTCACATACTTTTTAGTGACATCTTTTAATAACTTATGAACCCCGTCTCTGTATTTGTGTCATTCTTACACATAATTAAATGACATTAAATTCTGACCAAATTATTCTATCCTATGTAGACATGGAATTTCTAGCTACAAATGGTTTTAGTTTCCATATAACTATTTCCCCATTAATTTCAGTGTAAGGAATCCTTTGATCTTACGTACCTTAGCTGTTTGTTGTTACACCTTTCATATTTGTCTGATGCAACCTTATATGCTACCAACAACTTTTACAGGCATATATGAGCACCACCTACATGACTGCATTGTAAGTGGTGTAAGGAGAGAGACTTCAAGGGGATTGGAGGTACCACCATTGCTTGAGTACGTGGTTACTCTCAAGGATGTGTTACCCGAGCAATAGTTAGGGGTAACTAAGTCGGTCTTCCCTCTTGGGAGTGAGGATGATAGAATGAGTGAGAATAAACTCGTAATACCTGGAGAAAGATATCCTATCTAAGTTAAGGAAGCCATTGCCTAAAAGCAACCCTGGAGAAGAAGCTAAAGGAAGAAGGAAGAGCAACTAAGTCATAACCTACAGTAATTATTTCTGGTCAAAGAAATGCCATGTTTCAAGAAATGGCAGATAGAAGACACAACGGGAGAAGTAACTACTTTTTAACAGGTGAAGCTACACCCTACCCCACCATTTCAGTGCCTGGTAGTGAGTTATCTTAGTCTGTGAGTCAGGAAAAGTGTGTTACTGTTGAAAGAAGACTGAATTTGACTAGAGTCTCATCTCCACAAGGCAGCTATTATAGTTCATATTAGAAACAGTACTAGTCATTATCCAGATGGATATCCAGTTGCTTCTCCGTCTTGCCTGTTTCTTGTTAGCTATATACTGAAGCAATTTTCCCTTATGAAGTGAATGGTTGTAGGCATATGATGTTGGCAGAAATGCTAGCTTACATGGTTCAGGCTCTGCTATGCTGAAACGTTTCTCAAGGAATAAACGAATGCATCACAAGTAGGGAAACAATGTGTATTTATAATTTAATTAAGGTAATCTTTGAAAACCTTTATCCTAATTTTCAAACTTATTTGTGTCTATCTTCCTACATCCTGCCTGCTACACAAGGCTATTCATACATGAGATTATCACATATGTGTGCTGGAGGGTAAGGTGGGGATTATATTTTTGAATGGGAATGGGATAATGCAGCTCCAAGTATTGGCTCATCATTTACCACTTACAAACAAATGTAAATATGTGTGAATACATATGCTTATGTGTGCCATATTTTATAACTATTGCCTAGTTTAAATTGGTTCTTTTGTATGTACTTTTAGAATTATTACATACTCCTGTATTATGGTAATTACATTTAAATGTTCATATCTTCAGAAGTGTTTAGATTTACACTAAAATAGGAATCTACACTGCAGAACAATGTCACAAAACTATTCAGAGCCCTAAATGAAGAGTAACATATCTGAATGAACCAACTATCAGAACAGAGGTCACCTGGAAATAACTACTCAGGAGAATTTGGATAGGACATCCACAAGATCACAGATCAAGAAATGCCTGGTGGTCTGAACAGTTAAGAAGCTGAACCAAATGTTGTAACTTTCATCCAGAAAGAGAGACAGAGAGATAGAGAGACAGAGACAGAGAGACAAAGACAGAGACAGAGAGAGAGACAAAAAGAGCCATGCTTTCACCAAGGTCACCTCTATATAGACACACGCACACGCACAGGCACGTGTGCACACACGTGCACACATACGCGAGGTGCTGAGGATCAAACTCAGGGCCTTGAGCAGACTAGGAAGTGCTCCACCACCAACCTACATGTCCAACCCCAAGTTTGACAATATTTTAGTCCTCAAGTCCTGTCATGGGTCAGCCTGTGTGACTGGAGAGGACAGTACTGACTGACCTACACATTCATTCGATGGAGGGGAATGTGGAGTCATGACTGTTCTTTCCATGTGAAAGTGTATGTCAAGATTTATGAAGCAGGTGTGTAGAAGAGTACCATATATGAGAACAGATATCTCAGTCAAGTTTGCCATGCTAGACAACTCCAGGAAACATCATTTCTACTACCTTGTGTCTCTTCATCTTCCTTTAGGTGTGCCTCAAAGAGCAACGAAGCTGTACAAGGGAATGTGACTTAGGTTTTGCTTCTTCCCCTGCTGCGTACACATGGTGTGAACTTGAACGAACCACTTCGCTGCCCTGAGTTCTTACTCCAAGCCTTCTTGGTCTATTTCATAAGCTGCCATGTCCTGTAACAATTGACAAAAATCATGGTGGCTTTCAATAATAGATAAAGAATTCAAAAGATATTTCCATCTTGAAAACAAAGTACCTTTGCTATAAACTTCCTCACAAAATTAGAGGTAACAAGAAAATTTACACAGAACAATATTTGGAATAGTTTGAAAACTTCTAAGTATATTTTAAAGCTATCACAAATTATTTTGCACATAAAGTAGAAACAGATCTTTTTGCATGTAGGTAGATTGTCTGACAACTTAATGAATAAATGAGTGAATAGATAAATTGCTGAACATCAAGGAGGATGTTTGCTTGACAGGTCAGGCTTGTCCACTCCTTGCTCTTCCTTTGCCTCACTATCCCTTGCTCTGCTCTGTATCACAGGAGACCACATTTCCCAGGGTCCTGACCAGCTGGCTTCTAGATACAGCTGGAATGGTAAGATGCTGGTGGAAGACATAAGGACAGGAGATGCAAGACCAGGGTATTTGTCAGTGTCTGACTCAGCTCTGGCATTGTCACCATCTGACTGCTTAATTCCAAAATAAATAAATAAATAAATAAATACCAATTTAGGATCTACTTGATACTGCTTAACTATAAATGTTACATTTAAAATCTTCAAATGTTTTCCTAGTCATGATTTTTTTAAGCCTTTTTAATTGGTTACACAGACTGATGGTTTCATTTAGGCAGATTAACTCATACTCATAACATACTCTAATATTTTCACCCTCCACACCTCCCGCCCCACTGCCCTCCAGGGTCATATTTTGGGCAGTTTCAATTTGTATCATACATTTTGATCATATCCATCCCTTTATTACCTGCCTTGCACCCCCCTCCCTCATTGTCTTCTTCTTGCCTACTAATAGTCTGCCTTCTGCTTCTTTGTCATGTTTTTTTAGGTTCCATATATTAGGGGAAATATGAAATACTTATTTTTCTGAGTCTGGCTTATTTCACTTAACATGGACCTCCAGATGCATTTTTCCGTAAGTGACATAATTTCACCCTTCTTTATGAAGAATACTCTTTGGTGTATTTATGTCACATTTCCTTTATCCACTCATTCACTAATAAGTAGTTAGGCTGGTTCCACATCGACGATTGTGAATTGTGCCACAATAAACATGGGTGTGCAAGTTTCCCTATAGGAGGCTGAAATTAACTGCCAGGTATCTACCAAGGAACGATGAAGCACGATCAAATAGAAGCTCTATGTTTAGGTTCTCAGTGGTTTTTCATAAGCATATGTTTGGATTACGCAATGATCATATCCCTTGTGAGGAGCTGCTGCATGCACACAACACATTTTAATTCTTTTTTTTATTCTCATCCCTTCCTCTCCATTCCCCTCCCTCCATCTCTTGATCCCTTTCTCATATAAATAAAATCTGTTTCCCTACTCCTTATTATCTATTTTGCTCTTTATTTATTTTATGTTTTGGATTTCTCATATAAGATAAACCATAAAATATTTAAGCTTGTTTGTTTTATTTCACTTAATACTATGGTCTCAAGGTGCATCCATTTTTCTGCAAATGACTTACTTATCCTTCTTTATGGTATAGTAATATTCCATTGTGTATGCATTACATTTACTTAATCTATTATCTGCTGATAATGGACATATAGGCCTCTTCAAAGATTTGGCTTTCATGAATTATGTCAGAATATTATTTATAATTAAATAAAAGACTGGATTTTGCATAATATGGTTACTATTTTTTCTGAGATACAATGAATGCATCTTCATCATAATAAACATCACTATCAAAAGACAGGTCTCAAAAAATATAATCTTAAAATAATGATGAATTTAAATATTTTAGGTATCTACAATGGTAATGTGAGATAAAACATATCATAATTATTGACATCAAAATAGAATATCTACCTATAATGATATTATTTTTCATCACATATTAAAGGAGGAAATTTTAGGGTTTAGGAAATTTTTTGTGATATAATTTTTCTCCCATCCAAGCTTAAAGACTCATTGAATTTTATCAGTGGAGAGAACCACTGTTTCTTTTTGTTGTTGTTGTTCTGATTGGTATGAAAAGGGGAAAGCAGTATTTCCCCTCTAAAACTCACTTGATCATTGCCAAGACTAGATGGATAAGGGTAAAAGAATAGATATTTTGTGGAGAGTTTCTGCATACCAGTCACTAGGTCAGGGCCTGGGGACACACTAGACCCTGACACATTTGTTTCAGACATGAGCGATACATGCTACGTAAAGGATGACACAGGGAAAATGAGTTAGTGTTCAGTGAGTGGGAAGGATTAAGAACAAGCCTCTGTGGTCAGGGGCACCGAAAGGCAGACGTGAAGGAAGGAAGGCTACCAAACCCTGGGAGCACCTTGGAAAAGGTGTCTGCAATTAATATCTTTTTAAATGCAATCAATGAGCAGGTAGTAAAATGAAAGAGAAACCCACATTACTAAGCAAGAAAATCAAAATATGAAGATTTCTTGCTTGAATTATAGACTTATTGCAAGATTAAGGTATACATTATTCAATCTCTACTTAAAATTTTTATTTTATTCAGTTTTATTATATATGTAATTAAAATACAACTTGTTTTGTGCCAAGTCCTATGTGCAACAAGTTAATTTACTTCTGGTAAGAATCCTACAATCAAGCCAGGCGTGGTGGCTCATGCCTGTAATCCCAGCACTCGGGAGGCTGAGACAGGCGGATTGTTGTGAGTTCGAGACCAGCCTGGGCTACAAAGTGAGCTCAAGGCCAGCCTGAATGGCATAGTGAGACCCTGTCTCAAAAACAGGGCTGGGGATCTAGCTCAGCGGTCTAAGCGCCTGCCTGGCAAGTGCAAGGTCGTGAGTTCATTCCCCGGTGCCGCAAAAAAAAAAAAAAAATCCTACAATCGAATGCATATATCACTGTAATTTATAGGTAAGAAAATGGAGACTCCAAGAGACTAAATTAATTGCTCATATTTACTAAGTAAATATAAGTATTAGGTCCAGAATTGTAGTAAAGCCAATATCACACACAACCCTAACTTTTCTGTACCATGTCAACTGCTCCTTGAAAATGATTATTGGTCTTTGAAAGGGGATCAATCTTATTTAGGTACTATATTTTAAAAATGCTTTAGCATTTTGTGCTAAATGAGGAAATTTTTCACTATGTTTAGTAGAGAACTGTTTAAAAAACCAGCAGGCAAGCCATGAAGAATTCAGAAAGAGAAAGATTCCTAATAGGAGGAAGACAAGTCATTAGAAAACCACTGGAAAAACACAGTCCCCTATAATCTTTCTCTGTTTAGTATACATTTACTGTTACCAAAAATTAATTAATAAAAAACAAATCAAGAATCTAGTCAGAGGTGCAAATAAGACAATCCAGGATGTCTACAATTCAAGGAGCAGTAAATGTAACAAGATTTAAGTGAGTTCTTTGAACCATAGGTTAGATCTGAAAAGTCACAGAACAGTTAAGAGTAAATGAGTGGGGAGAGCAACATCTTGTAAATCAAACCTAGCAAAATTTTGGACACAGTGAGATTAACCACAATTCAGATTCAATTCATATTCTACCTTAAATTACTTTTTTCCTAACTTGTTTTCCTTATCTTAGGTAACTCGTATTTTTCAGATATATAGTGCAATATCTTCACTGAGTGATGAAAAATCCTGAAGGAAAGCAACAGTAGTGGAGAAAGAGAGAATGCATACAATATTCAATATTGACAGGAACAGGAAGGTAGAGGGAAGGTAGTACAGGGTTAGGGACAGACTAGCTTTAGTCTCTGACATGGGTGGCTTGCTGGATGACGTGTTATTACAAGAAAATGGATATGAAAGAAACAGAAGGAAAGTACTGAATCGAAATTGGTAAAAGTTGATTTTTAGGCAATGGCTAAGAGGCAATTGAGTATGAACATGTGGAACTCAACAGAGAAACCTCAGTTAAAATAGGGTTTAGGCAATCATCTAGAAATAGGGCTCAAGACAGTCTAGATACCAAAGTATAGTCAACAACCAGAGACTTGAAACTATTGGAAAAAGAATCACGTGTGCAACACGTTACAACATGTGTACAACATGATGTTTCAGTATATGTATACATCACAGAATGACTAAATCACCTAATGAACATATCTGTTACCTTACATAGTTACCATTTTCCTATGATGAGAATACTTATGTCAACTATAGTCACCATATAGTACAATAGATCTCTTGAAATTGTTCTTCCTAACTGAAATTTTCTGTCTTTTGACCAGCATCTTTTTTACCTCCAGCTCTTTCTTTTGATTACTTTACTCTCTAACTTCCAACTCCTGACTTAATCCATGGTACCCATTCTACTCTGCTCTTATGATACTGACTTTTTTAGATTGCAATATATTTTGCCTTTCCAGGTCTGGCTTGTTTCATTTTGTGTAATAAACTGTAGTGCTTCCTGGGCCATACTCTGGGCAACCAAGATCTTAGAGCACTTCAAATCTAGCTTGGTATTCCCTTTCTCTTTTTACTTGCTGACTTTCCCATGGTAACCCAATCACTCTTCTACTTTTTAAAGTTTTTCACTCATTTTTCTGTCCCCAGGCTTTGGCTACACACTTAGTATGGCTTTATGCCTAGCCTTTGGTGGCAGCTCAGTATAATTTGATTTAAATGATAGAAAATGCTTCAACTCATGTCTCCTTATAGAACTACCAGCTACTGGTTTACTCTTCTCTCCTTTGCTTTGTCTTGCTATGTAGCACGCCAATTCTTCTCCATATTCTTTTCCCTTTCAATCCCAATTTCTAATTCAGTTGTACCCTTGGAAAACTTCTGAATTGGGTGGCCTCTGTCTCCAGCTTTGCACTAGTAGGTAAAACTCAGTTTCAGCCCTTGACTAGGAAACCTGCCTAGACCCAAACTGCCAACTAAGAAACTCTCTGCCTTGTCCTCCTCCAAGAACTTGAAGAGAAATGGAATTAGATGTCCATGGCTCCTAAATCCAGATTTTCTCTAAACAATAATGAACCCCTATTGGAAAATGCTAGCAATTGTATCTGTATCAGCTGAGGTTCAGCCAGAGGAACAGGACCAAGATAAATACTATGTGATTTATTATCAGGAATTAACTTACACAGTCGTGTTAAAGGGAAAATTGATTTTGGGCAAATGTGAAGTCTATCGGGTAAACTTTTGTGAAGGGCAGGCTGGCATGATTTAGTGATTTAAGGCTGACAGAATTTTTCTTTAGGAAGCCTCAGCAATGCTCCTAAAGCTGTTCACCTAATTGAATCAGCCCACCTGTGTCATGGAGGATAAGCTCAGTCACTGAAAAATGAGCTGATTATAGTCCTTGGCCACATCTACAAAACACCTTCTCAGCAATACTTAGATCCATAGGTGACTGACAAATAGGAGTCTGAGGTCCAGTCAGTTGACACAGCAAGCTGACCATCAGTAGCATCTCATGGGCCAAGTAAAGACACCTTTCCAAATTCCTTGGTCAGCCAGCCTGTCTGAAGTTCTCCATATTACTGTTTCACTTTCTAAGCCTGAATCTACATACTACTTTTTAAAAGACAATTAATTGTCAAAAACAGAAGAAAGAAAATCTGGGAAGTTAAGCCCTGTACTCTCCCATGTCTAGTGTCAGAACAAGAGAAAGACCAGACTTGAATCCCAGTTGTAGTATTTGCAGTCTAAGTGCCCTTAAACAAATACTCATTTCCTTGTTGTGGAAATGTGAGACCACCACCTCAGACTCTCTCTCTCTCTGTCTTCTCTCTCTCTCTTTCTCTCTCTCTCTGTCTCTTTCTTGTGCACACAGAGGCACGCATGCTCACATAATTTGTTATCCATTTTGTTTGAAAATTTCTTTTCAGTCTCTTAAACCAACCTACTCCTTTACCTGATAAATGTCGGATGGTCTTAAAGTATCCCTCTAACACTTGCTCCATCAACACACCCTGTGTAAACTGTTATCAAAGGCAGCCTGTGGATTCAGATGTTCGCGATGAGATTTTGGCCCAGGAGAACAGTTTGGAAGTCATTGTTCCCTGCTTTTGCCATCACCCTCCACACTGTGAACTGAAGTTCATCATTTCCTATGAAAATCTCTGTATCTAGGTCACAACTTTCCCATTTCCCTTGTCCCTGCCTTAATTCCATCTCCTTGATTTTTCTCCTGTTTTTTTGAACTTATTTCTTTGGTATTATATTTAAAACTAATCTACCTCAAGTATTTTCTTTTCCCTTACAATCCAATCTCCAGAATTATCCTTTCTACAGCGAAGTTTTAAATGCTCCATTCTCTTAAAACTTTAAGCGACACCATTTGTTTTCAAACTGCACACCCAGCCTCTTTCCCTGTTGGAAACACATTGCTAGAAATTCCACAAATAGCCCTACGCTTTTCCCTGTTGGTACCTTGACTGTGTTGTTCTTTCTCTCAGTTCCTACTCTCTCTATCATTTGGATATTTCTCTGAACAGAATCAATCATTCTATTCCTCAGGCCCACATCATGATTTACACACAACTCTATTTTGACATCTCACTGCATTGTGATTCTTTTCCAATCAATCTGGTTCCTTCCACTCCCTCAAAGTCAAATATTTTAACAACAGGATTTAAATAAGATTATTCATGTGTATAATCTAGATCTGATGGAAAAAAACATTTGTATGGTACAGACTTTATGTTAATTACCTATTTGTTAAATGAATGAGAAAAGTAAAAATATAAGTGAATGAATTAGAAAAGATCATACAGTACTACACTGTTCAATGAATTGTTTTTCCATAACGACTTTATTTTTCGCTTTTGTACTACACTAACTGGGCTGACTTCAAAATGCAAACACCCTAATAAATGAACCCCAGAAAAAAAGAAAGAATTTGCACTAGGCAGCCAGCTATTAAGTGTGAAAAAAATACAAATTTAAATCATCTTCTCTCTCTTTCCCATGCAATGTGTTTGCCTCTGGTAGGTGAAGAGTGAGGATAGATATCTAAGAAATACACTTTTTATAGAAGAGAAACTTTTCTATAAAATCCTTGTGAACTTCTTTTGTTAATGCTGTACGGGAACATAAAAGATTCAGTATGCACTGGGGAGATGCTTTAGGATGCAGAAAGTTTAGAAGAGCGGAGAGAAAAGCCAACACGAAGAGGTTTATGCTGTGAGCTTCCCACTTCATATTTGGTCTGGAGAGCAAGAAAATACTTGTAAGAGCCATCTTTAATAAATAAGCATCATGCTAATGAGCCAAACTTTAGATCAATAAACACTGAGAAGATTTAAACCCAGTATTATTAATAATATCCTCTCATCCCTGAGGGAACTCAGCCTCTTCATATACATTTTATTTAGATGAACTCAGTGTAAATAGAGATGACAAGCCCTGTGGTTAGGCAGGTGGCCAGGCACTAGCAGCTTTGCATAATGATGATAAATAGGAAGTGCAAATGTTAAATGCTGTAGGAGTATCCTTGAGGGGAAGCACAGCACTTCATCTTTTCGGCTTACTAATCACCAGTTTGGTAAACCTTTTCAATACGATACATGCCTCCATGCCGACCAGACGGTCCTTTATAAAAGTTTTCACTCCACCTAACTGAAGTCTTCTTATCTGCTTATTAACTCAATTGCATTTTCACGTTCTCTCTGTGCTCATCTCCTTTGATTTGGTTTTTTTCACCATGTATTTATCAAACTCCTATCTTTGTGTGTGTGTGTGTATGTGTGTGTGTGTGTGTGTGTGTGTACTTACTAAATCTTTAGTATGCAACAGACTCATTTAAAGCATTTTTTTATTGAACCCTTACGATGACTTTAAAAGAATGATAGCATAATTACCTCCATTTTGCAGAGGGAGAAATCATGGAATGGTTGCATCTTGTCAGGATCACATAGCCAAGTGGTGGAATGGGGATTTGACCTCAGCACCATATCTAGTATGTGAAATGTAATCTACAAGCATTTATTGATCAAAAGTGTACGTCATCATCTCACAGGTTTTCACCTTCTCTCTGCTCATTCTGTCCCTGCAGGAAGTTCACAAATGTTCTGTAATCCAAGGCTAAAATTATCTGTACTGACCTGAGCACAGTCGTTTATAATTGTAGTAATTTCTAAGGGCACTTAAAGGAAAGAAAGCACATAAAAAGGAACAAGTGCTTTCTCTTAACTCCTTGAAGTTCTAGGGGAGCTGTATGGTCTGGTGCTCTCTCTAGGAATATATCCTGCCGACGGGAGAGTCATCACTACTCAGTGCACATAGGTTTGAAAGATGAATACAAAAAACACTGCAGCATCCTTTCTCCTTTCCAAATCAAAACAAAACAAAACTCCACCCATACTCTTGATTCACTTCTTTCTTTTTAGAAACACTTTTTCTAATATCTGTGAAATTAGTATTAATACAGTGAAATTCTAAAGTTAAAACATATTTCTCTTTCTCTATTATTTGTATAATTTAGCGAGCTTGGAAGCCAAGGTGATCTGGACAACTACTCTAGCTTCAGTGAAAACATAGTCTGTGATCTTGTGAAAGGTATTTAGCCTCTCAGAGTGTATTCCTTTCCAGTGTAAAATTAGCTGATGTTGCTAGCCTGGTAGGGTTATTATGAAAGGAATATTATGATATAATAGAGAGATTTGAGTGTAGTTTGCAAGTACTTGAAATTGGGCCAATTGTCAGTTCTATGAATCTGGTCAAAAACTTTGACCAATTTTTTGTTTTCATTCTATAAAAAGAAGAGTCATAATATCTGCCTGATAAAATGATGATGAAGACTTAACTAAAGAATATACTTGATGAAAATACCAGCTAGTCTAATGTACAGTATATGCTTGACACATGTTTGTCCCACTCCTGCTCCCATCCTTTTCCCTCAATTTGGGGGATCTGAGTTCACCTATCATTGCCCCTCAGTCTGAATATAATTTTTTGAACCATCCTCCTGTCTGCACGGTCAGTTTCATATTTTTCATTTTCTCACAATCTGACAACTTATAATTTGATTTATCTGTCTTAATACTTTTCATATGCCCTGCCTCCCCCTGAATCATATGCCTCAGTGCCATGGATGAACATCCCTTCCCCACTCACGACCTTTGTCTGCCATTGTGCTCACCAAAGGTGTTCCCTTGTACATCAGGACCTACTCCTCACCATCTCCAAACCTTCCACTCTACGGGAACAGAATGTGAAATATATCTCTTTCATCTTAATCCGTGTCTGTCATTTCTTTTTTTTTTTTTGAAAAGAACACAACCAAACAAAATAAAGCAGAGTAGAGTCAATCACAACAAAACAATGAACATGGTACATGACTTCTAAATAAGGTAAAAGGTAATCAATAATGGCTACCATAATGCCTCTTGTTTCTTCAATATAACCGCCCATACCATCAGGGATAAATAAAATCAAACAAAATAGAACAGAATAAAACCAGTAAAAAACAAAACAAAACAAACAAAGCTGAACAATGTAAGCAATACAGAACTTCAGGATACTAGCAAAACAGCAGTGGCTGCCATAATGCTTCTTGTTATCTTCAGGATACTTGCCTACACCTTCAGACATAATGCAATCAAACAACACAGAACAGAGTAAAATCAATCAAAACAAAACAATGAAAGCAATACAGGGTTTCAAAACAAGATAATCGGACATCCTCAATGGCTGCAATTATATATTTTGTTATCTTTAAAAATAGCTCTCCATGCCATCAAGTATAATAAAATCAAACAAATCAGAATAAAATGAAACTAATCAGAACAATGAAGACAATATGAGTTTCAAATCATGATAACAGATTAACAGTGGCCACTTCCTTCCCTTTTTAGATAATTCCTCCCCTTTGACTTTCTCAATATGTATTGTGCATTTTGGATCACACTAACTCCTTTAGTCTGTTATACTAGAGAGACAACACGAATTTCACCCATGTAACTCTGAACCATTTCATCCAGGAGCATGATTTCAAGTTGCCTCCATTCACCTACAAGTGCCTTGAGGTTATCTTCCTTTATAGCTGAGTAGGTTTGCACCACATAAAATGCCATGTCTTTCTTATTCATTCTACAGTTGATAGGCAAGTCACCGCTACTTTGTTTTTTCTGGCTCCCTATCACATCGGCCATTGTTCTTTCTCCTTTGACTTTCAGTCTATGAATTTTCTTTCTAGTTAAATGTGTTTCATGTATGGAGCATATTGATGGATCCTGTCTCCTGATCCACTCTGCCTGTGTTTCTTTCTATTGGTGCATTGAGGCCATCTACATTAATAGTTATGGCCCTCTAGCACTGCATTGTCTCTGCCATGCTATTTTCCTGCCATTGGCTCCCTATTTTCCCCTCCATTCAATTGACTGCCAATGCTTGATAGTCCCCTTCTGCTGTTGTTCCTGACCCCGTGGTGCTTTTTATCTCTCTCTAGAATGCCCTTTAGTATTCTTTGTAGGGTTGGTTTGGTGGTCATGAATTCCTTGAGTTGTTCTTTGTCATAGAAGTATCTTGTTTCTCCATTAATTTTGAAAGAAAGTTTTGCAGGGTATATCAGTTTGGGTTGGAAGTTGTTTTCTTTCAGGACTTGTAATACTTCACTCCATCCTCCTCTTGACTTGATAGTCTGTGTTGAGAAGTCTGTCATGATTCTTATGGGTTTTCCTTTGTAGATGATCTGTTTCTTTTCTATAACAGCTTTTAAGATTCTGTTCTTGTGTTGAATTTGTTGGATCTTGATTATTATATGTGTGAGTGTAGATTTGTTTTGGTTATGGCTAGCTGGAGTTCTATATGCCTTATTTATTTGAATGTCACTTTCTTTTTCCATACTTGGGAAGTTCTCAGAAATTATTTCTGTAAATAGAGTTCTGATGTCATTTGTTTTGACCCCTGTTTCTTCACTCACATTTTTATTTCTTAAGTTATGTTTCTTGGAGTTGTCTTGCAGCCATTGAATTGTTACTTCCTGATTCCTTGTTATTTTTAGGAGATCTTTCCTTTTGCAATCACAAGCTGCAAACCTTCTTCAAGGTTTGAA
This sequence comes from Cuniculus paca, assembly GCA_004365215.1. NCBI lineage: Eukaryota > Metazoa > Chordata > Mammalia > Rodentia > Cuniculidae > Cuniculus > Cuniculus paca. Next base: position 66,353 of record RJWT010000476.1, read on the forward strand.
AGTGTATCTTTAGTTTCTTTCATGTGGTTTTGCCTGCTTTCAATGGAGTTTTTAATTTCCTGGATATTTCTTTGAATCTGATTCATGCATTCTAAATCTCTCTTCTATTGTTCATTCATGGTTTCCCTCATTTTGCTATGCCCCTCTATTTTTTATCTGTATCTTCTTTAGAGATGCTTAGTAATTCTTTTATTATGTTTTTCATTTCTTCTCTTACCTGAGACAGTATTTCCATTCTAATTTCTTTTACAGCCTCATGAAGTTGTTTCTTTACTTCAGTTGACATCACTTCAGACATTTCAGGTGTGCAACTCCTGATCTCTTCCATGTTTACCTCTCCTGGACTTGTGCTGCTTGGGTTGGATGCCAGAGACAGCCTTTTCCTTCTTTTTCTTGACATATTCCTGATTTCTTCCATACACGTGGGTAGTGGGGTCCCAGGCACCTCTGGCATTGGCTTCAATTTCTCTGAAGCAAGACT
>RJWT010000477.1:0-41679 GCA_004365215.1 Cuniculus paca
TCTGCTGGAGAGGCCCTGAGGGTAGAGACCAAGGCCTTCCAGCTGACACACTAAGATAACTCCCAGACACACGGGTGAAACCATTTAGAATAGTCCCTAGTGACCTTCCAACAGACCACAAATCCACGCATAGGGCATCACCAACAGGATGCAGCAAAGACAAGCTGAGCCCGATCAAATAGCTGGTTTATTGAATTAAGAGCAAGTAAGTGATTGTTTTAACCACAATGCTTTTGATAATTTGTTACCTGGAAATAGATAACTGAAATTGAAACAAAAGTTATGCAACTACTGTAGATGGGATGGTCAGAGGCCATCCATGTGGAGGCAGTATTGGAGGTAAAATCTGAATAATAAGAAGAAGCTAGCCCTGCAGCCATTCTTGGGACATGATTTGAGACAGGGACAAAAGCAAATGCAATGAATCTAAGGCAGAAAGAAAAGACCAGGTGTGTAAGAAAGACAGAAAGAAGAGTACTGTGACTGGAGCATGATGAACAATGGAGAGGGTGACTCCAAAATAGGAGATGAGGCAGAAGAGCAAGCAATGCCCCTATTGTGAAGATCCTGGTAGTCTACAGCAATGAGTTCATGCCCTATAAAATAGAAAGTCATTGAAGGTTTTAGAAGAGTGATATGATATTTTTGCATGTTTAAGTATTACTTTGGAATTATGTAAAAAAATAGATTGCAGAAGAGTAGCACGAGACCATTAAAATGTTCTTGAGTTTTTCTGACATATAGCTTGAACGTCATAGTGACTGTGAAGATTGAAATGGAGAGAATAGATTAGAAATGCATTTTTCACATAAAAACTTCAATATTTATTGAAGATTTGGATGTAATGGGTAGTTAATGAGAGAAAAAGAAGAACTGAGAATGATTGCTGGAATTTTTACTAAATCACATGGAGAATGAGAAATAAATTGAGGGTGGAAAATAGGCAAAATACTCCATTTATCGAGTTTTGTTACCTAGAATGGAGATGCATAGAAGATAATTGGCTATTTGCTTGGAAATCTGGGGAGAGGAACAAGTAGATTTATGAATTTGGAAATCTTCAGCATATATAAATAGTATCTAAGGCTGTGGAAAAGTGTAATAACTATGCTGAGTTTAGATGAAGAAGATAGTCTTTATCATATAGAGATGCTATAAAAAGAGCAGCCAGTTACTTATGAGAGTAAAAAGAGTATGAGATCATGAAATGCGAGATATAAAATATCTTTTTTAAAAGTAGATAGGAGTTAGTTAGGCCACATGCTTCTGGGAAGTTCAGGATTGGAACGGAAGAAGACAGTCTGAAGATTTCACCAGAGAAACCAATAGTGACAGAGAAAAAGGGAATTTCAGAGAAATGATTATCAAACCAGTGACCAGCAAGAAATGACCAGAAGAGTGAAAAGAAAGTGAAGAGACTGAATGAAGACACTTATTTCAAGAAATGTATCTATGACAGGAACAGGGGACTGTATGTGGAGGGAAATGTAGAATCAAGGAGAACTTTGGAAGGTCTCAAAGTATATTTGTATACCAGTGTCAAAGAGATAGAGAAATTGATGATACCAGAAAGTAGGGGGAAATTTTAGGTGTAATGTAGTCAGATTTGATGACCAGAGAGTTTAATTTCCTCATATAGCATTTTACATAATTTTAATAAAAGAACAAGCTTTTAAAAATGATTCTGTGAGCTGGGGATCTAGCTCAGCGGTCTAAGCACCTGCCCGGCAAGCGCAAGGTCGTGAGTTCAATCCCTGGTGCCGCAAAAAAAAAAAAAAAAAAAAAGATTCTGTGAACATTTCCTGGAGCACTGGATAGTAGCCAAAGAGATGGCTGAACCTCAAAGAGACATACTCATGTTTCCTGTCCCTCAAAGTACACACCTATGGCCTCATATGGATTCTTTATTTCCAGTGCACATAGAAGAAAGTAATCAGAGTCTAATTAGAGGTGGTTTTGCTAGAAATGCTAAAGATGTTATTTGCTAGAGATATTGTTGAGTTTGAACAGCACTGATGCAGCATTACAGCTCTCATATCCCTCAGAAAGGTGCAGTTCAGAAGAAATGCAGCCAAGTTCATGTGTATCTGAGAGATATATTCATTATTAGGATGAGCTGAAATGAAAAAAAAAGTTAAAATGTTGAAAATTTGCATTATTTTTGTATTATAAGTACATGTTTTTATTTATTTTTAGTTATAATATATAAATTATTAAATAAATAATTACCACAATATTTACCAAAGTTCAAGGTATCACTTACAGACAATACACTACTGAATATCAGACACACTTATAAAACACATTTTATAGCCAAACCGATGGCTTACCACCCAGGCTTAACATGAGTCACTCACACACAGCTAATCATCACCATGAACTCATGCATGCAATATGTGTAACAATATTTAAGAAAAGAATTTGTTTATATCTCTCAGATCAGCTATGCCCTCCCAAGGATTAAAGGCATTTTCACTATAAAGTGAAGCAACTTCTGAGAGTTTATTCATTTTTTTCTACAACTCTGAAGAGTTAGCTTGAGTTATTAATGCACTACTTCATGGCTGGTGGCTGTAATGGACTGGCCAAATCATCAGGGACTTGGAAAGAGCACAACTAAAATTTTATAACAAGAAGATCTGGGGGAAAGGTATAGGCATGAAGTTCTCAGGATGGGTATGAAATATGAGCATATATGTGTTCCACCTGAATTCTCACCCAGAGTGTCCAGTGAGGAGGGTGCTCTGAAGGGGGATCACCCAATACCTTTGTCCAGGAACTCCAATAATTCCTCAGTGAGATAAAATTTAAAATGGCCATGGAAGTAGGGGTGAACATTTGCATTGGTTCCACAACATGGATTTTTCCAGCTGTGATGTGGCTGATACCACTACTGAGCATCCATTCTACCATGGTGGACACTGATGCAAAACCCTTCTAACAGTATCATTCTTGTAGGACCAGACAGTCAGGCAATGTGTAGTGTTAGATTCCATAATGGAAGGGGAAGTGATTTATCTTCACTAGAAAAAATAATCATTCTGAAAATGGATTTCCCATTCTTATATGCAGCATGTTCATAGGCAACATTATGAATGCCTTAACTGACATTTTAATGATCCATATAACATTGCTACTATATTAGTTTCCTGCTGTTGCTATAATGTTACTATGTGCTCAAAGACTTTTTATACTCTAATAATTTTGTTAGCATATTTTGATACATAGTAAATGCATTCATAGTGGGAGAACTGATAACACACATATCACATCTGCACACTTTTCACTTCACCTTCCTTTCTCTTCCTTCCCTTTTTCTTCATCACCAGATTTCCATCCCATAATTTCAAAGAGCAAACTTTTGATTCATTGGTCCTTTCTTTGTGTTAATTTAGTCTCAATTTCAGAAATTTGCACTCTGATATTTATAATTTCCTTCCAGTAGTTTCAGATTTAGATTTAGACAAGATTGTCTAAATCGTTTTTGTCTTTTTAGGACCTTGAGATGCATTGCTATTTACTTGAGAGCTATTTTTTATTTTAAAAACAAAAAAAGGATAAAAATGATACAGAAGTTCAAAACAAAACAATAGGAAATTAACACTAGTTAATATATTACATATTATTTCAAAGTAGTTGTTCAGATTTCAGGATTTAGGCATAAAAAGTGTTCAATCAAACAATGAGAACACAAGCTGTTCTTTTTGATGAACTACCAGAGATCAGAGGTATACTTATCTATGTTGTATATGCATATATATACATATATATATTTTAACATATATACATATAATCTTTTGCCTTCTTTCTTTTCTCCTTTCCCCTATCCCAGTTCTTTCCTTTTGAGCACTTTCTTTCCCTTTCACTTTCACAGTATCTATTAATGTATGCAATACCAGCTATAACCTTCCCTCTTAGAATTACTTTTACTGTGTCCCTTAGGTTTTGTTTTTTGTTTTTTGTTTTTTGTTTTTTGTTTTTTTCAGCACCGGGGATTGAACTTACGACCTTGCGCTTGCCAGGCAGGCGCTTAGACCGCTGAGCTAGATCCCCAGCCCTTCCCTTAGGTTTTTATATGGTCCTTCCACTATCAATTGATTCTAGGAGCTTTTTAATTTCTTCCCTAATTCTTTCTGTAATCCTTTATTATTCAATTCTGTATTATTTAATCTCCAGATGTTTGTATAGTTTCCCTATGACTTCTATTGCTACTGATTTCTAGCTTCATTCCATTATGATCAAATGGAATATTTAAATTATTTTGTGTTTATTTAAGCATGCTTTGTGTCCTAATATATGGTCTATCATTCAAAATGTTCTCTGTACTGTTGAGAAAAATGTGTGTTCCATTGTTGGTGGATGAAACACATTGTAGTTATCTTTTAAGCCTATTTTTTCAGTCGTATGGTTTAACTTCTTTCCCTCTTGATTTTTTGTCTGGTGGACCTAATTACAAGAAAGGGTACTGAAGCCCCCCAGTACAATTCTGTTGGTGTCTATCTGTCCTTCCTAGTCAAGTAGTTTTTGTTTCATGAAAGTGAGTGCACTGAAATTCACTGCACCATTATTTATAGTTATTTCCTTCTGTTGACTTGCTCATTTTACAAGTATGTAGTGGTCATCTTTGTCTCTTCAAATCAGTTTTGTTTTGAAGTCAGATATGTCTGAAAATAAGACAGCTACTTTTGCTTGTTATTAGCCTTCATTTGAGTGGAGTATCATTTCTCATGTTTTCCATTTAAGACTGTGTACTTCCTTTTGGATGAAGAGTGTCTCCTCTAGACAATACATGGTCGCATTTTGTTTTTCATTCAATCTGCCAGTCTGTGTCTTTTCATAGGCGTGTTGAGATGATTGACATTGATGGTTATTATTGTAAGATGTTTATTCAATCCTGTCTTTGGGTTATTTTTCTAGTTCTTCTTCTTCTTCTTCTTCTTCTTCTTCTTCTTCTTCTTCTTCTTCTTCTTCTTCTTCTTCCTTTCTTTTATTTAACTACTCTCCTGGTTGCAAATATACTTTCCTATTCTTTCCTTTTTTGGGGGGGTCTTCTTTTCTCTTTTGAGACAAGGACTTGCTATGTAGTTTAGGCTGACCTTGAACTCATGACAGTCTTCCTGCCTCAGGTTCTGAAGTACCAGAACAACACATGTACACTACCATCCCCAGCTGCTGTCCTTTTCTTTGGTGCTGGTGGTCTCCCTGTCTCTGTCTAGGATTTCCTTATATATTTTCTGGAATTCTGGGTTACTGGTCATGAATTTCTTTAGAATACTTTTGTCATGGAAAAATCCTTACTTCTCCATCAATCATGAAGGTTAATTTCATAGGCTATTAAAGTCTGAGTTGACAATTGCTTTCTTTTTGAATTTTAAAAACTTTACTCCTGACTTCCTGGTCTTTAAGTTTTCTGCTGAAAATCCACAGCTATTTTCATGGGCTTACCTTTACAGATTAATTGCTGTTTTTGCTCTAACAACTTTTAGTATTCTCTTTTTTTTGTTGAATTTTTTGGAATTTATAGTGTGATGTGTCATAAAGAGTTTCTTTTCTGGTTGGGGCTGTTTGGCATTCTATATGCCTCTTATATTTGGATATTAAATTATTCCCTAGATTTGGAAATTTTTTCTGCTATGATTTCAGAGAATACATTCTTTATGCTTTTTATGTTGACTTTTTTTATTTTATTTTGAAGAGAATAAGAACCAAATGAAATAAAACAGAATAGAGCCAATCAAAACAAAACAATAAACATGGTACAGGACTTCAAAACAAGATAAAAGGAAATCAGTAATGGCTACCATAAAGCCTCTTGTTATCTTCAAAATAACCGCATATACCATCTGGCATAATAAAACCAACCAAAACAAAACAATGAAAGCAATATAGGGCTTCAAAACAAGATAACAGGAAATCAATAATGGCTACCATAATATATTTAGTTATCTTTGAAATAGCTGCCCATGCCATCAAGTATAATAAAATTAAGCAAAACAAAATGGAATAAAACCAAACTAAACAGAACAATGAAAACAATATGGAGTTCAAATCATGATAATAGTCAAACAATGGTCCCTGTCTCCCCTTATTAGACATTTCCTCCCCTTTCACTTTTGAAAAATGTATTGTGCAATTTGGATCCCACTAACTCTTTTAGTTTTTTATACTAGGGAGACAACACAATATTCACTCATGTGACTCTGAACCATTTCATCCATAAGCATGATCTCAAGTTGTATCCATTTACCTACAAGAGCCTCAAGATTATCTTCTTTTATAGCTGAATAGGTTTCCATTGTATAAAAGTGCCATGTCTTTCTTATCTGTTCTGCAGTTGATGGGCAAGCTACCCGTACTTTTTTTTTCTGGCTCCTTGTCACTTAGAACATTGTTCTCACTCCTTTGACTTTCAGTCTATGAATTTTCTTTCTAGTTAAATGTGTCTCTTGTATAAAGCATATTGATAGATCCTGTTTCCTGATTCACTCTGCCTGTGTTTCTTTTTATTGGTGAATTGAGGCCATCTACATTAATGGTTATGGCCAACTTGCACTGCCTTGTCTCTGCCATGCTATTTTCCTGCCATTGGTTCCCTACTTTTCTCCTTCATTCAACTGTCTGCCCCACTCCGTGATCCCCCTCTGCCACTGTTCCTAGAATCATGGTCATTTTTATCTCTCTCTAGAATGTCTGTCAGTATTCTTGTTAAGTTTGGTTTGGCAATCATGAATTCCTTCAGTTGTTCTTTGTCATGGAAGTATCTTGTTTCTCCATTGTTTTTGGAAGAAAGTTTTGTAGGGTACATCAGTCTGGGTTGGAAGTTGTCTTCTTTCAAGACTTACAATACTTCAGCCTCTTCCTGATGATGGTTTGTGTTGAGAAGTCTGTCGTGATTCTGATGGGTTTTCCTTTATAGGTGATCTGTTTTTCTCTAACAGCTTTTAATATTCTGTTGTGTTGAATTTCTGGAATCTTGATTATTATATGTCTGGGTGTATATTTATTTTGGTTATGGCTAGCTGGACTCCTTTTTGCCTCACTTATCTGAATGTCACATCCTTTTCCCATGCTTTGGAAGTTTTCTGCTATTACTTCTGTAAACACACTTTTAATGGCATTTGTGTTGACCCCTGCTTTTTCACTGACACCTATTATTACTAAGTTATGCTTCTTTGGGTTGTCTGCAGCCATTGAATTGTTATTTCCTGGTTCCTTGTTATTTTTAAGAGATATTTCCTTTTGTAATTACAAGCTGCAAACCTGTCTTCAAGGTTTGAAAGTCTATTTTCAGTTTCTTTCAAGCAGTTTTGCCAGCTTTCAATGGAGTTTTTAATTTCCTGGATATTTTTTGTAATCTGTTTCATGTATTCTAAACCCTTTTTATATTGTTCATTCTAGGTTTCCCTCATTTTCCTATGCTCTATTTTTTTTATCTATGTCTTCTTTAGAGGTGCTTAGCAATTCTTTTATTATGTTTTTCATTTCTTCTTTTTCTTGAGATACTATTTCTGTTCTAATTTCTTTTATAGCCTCATGAAGTTGTCTCTTTAGTTCAGTTGCCACCACTTTAGAAATTTCAAGTGTGTGACTACCAGTCACTTCTGTGTTGACATCTCCTGGACTTACTCTGCTTGGGTTGGGGGCTGGAGACTGCTTTTTACTTCTTTGTCTTGACATATTCCTGGGTTCTTCCAAACAAGTGGGTAGTGGGGTCCCAGGCACTTCCAGCATTGGCTACAATTTCTCGAAAGTGAAACTCTTTGGTTCTTCTGGCTAGTGCTGGCTATGGGTATCTGATAGTGGCCACTGGGTGTACTGGGGCAGAGCTGGCTGCTGTTGTTTCCCAGCCTGCACTGGCTCCAAGATGGCTGGTGAAGTTCATGCAAGGGCAGGATTGGCCACCACCTGGGGACCTGAGCCGGCCACTAGCAGGGCGCCTCTATGATGGCTGCTGGAATGCATGGGGGCAAGGCTCAGTCCAAGCAATTCCATGGGTCTACACCCAACTAGGAGCTGCTGGAGGAAGTTGGCAGTAGTTCTGGTTCTGGGCTTTTCTGGCCTGACTCCAAAATGGCTCCTGGCCAGTCACTCTCTCACATGGGAGGACTGAGTCCTCTGCACTCACTGCCAGGCAGTGCAGTCCTCTGAGTCCACCAGTCCCCTCCACTGCTGTGTCTCTTTGCAGAGACCTCTAGGGTCACCAGCCACCACCATCACTGTGACCGTGCATCCCCAGCTTTCAACAGCTCCTCTCGCACAATGAATCTGGCTCCAAGTGAAGGCACTGCCAGCTACTGCCTTCTTCTTCATTTAAGTTTTTCTTTTTACTCTCTCTGTGGGCTTCAACTGATGCTTCAGATTCTTCTTGGGTCCAGGAGACCCACTTCCTTCCTTCTTGTCTTCCCCACAATGCCATATTCCAGTGTCTGGACAGTGACTCTCAAAGAGACTGTTTTCTCTTCTGCTTACTGGTCTGCCACCTTCCCAGAAGTCCCCTTTCTGTTGATTTTTAACCTTTCCTTTGTTACCATAATTCTAAGGGCTTTGTTTTTTGTTTTTGTCTTAGCTATTTTTAGTACTCCAGCAGCTGTTGGACCCAGCTTGCACAGTGTTCTGTCATTTTTGGAGTATCATTGAGTTTATGATCTACTGCATCAACTTTATCTTCTATTTCTGACACTCTGTCCTCACATTGGTCAAGTCTTCCACCAGTACTTTCCTCCAAATTTTTCATATCTTTCTGCTTGCTTTTCTTTTCATACTGTCTCACTCTTTTCTGAAGTAGCCACTCATGTCTTAAATTGTCTTAACTCAATTATTCTTTCTTTTTTAAATTTGTTGAACATTTTATTGGTAAAATACATTAGCTGTTCAATTAAATCCCCTTAGAGCTCATTAAGCATCTTATGAATTTGCCTGTATGTTTCTTCTTTTATCTCTTCAAACATTTTGACCATTTTGTTTTTGAGTTCTTTGCCCATAGTTTCCTCTACTTAAATGTCTGTGAAATCAGCTTTTAGGGAGTTACAGATTTTGGAGGAATCTTGTTGCCTTACTTTCTGACATTTTTATTGTGGATAGAGATCAATTAAATTGGAAAAACTTGTTCACTTCTGTGGAGGTCTCTTTAGCTAAGTGCCACCTCCCCATAATGTGACCTTGAATTTCATTGTGTTTTGGTGTTATATGCCTTTTTGACCTATTCAGCATAATATTTGTGGGACTTCTTAATGTCCAGTCTTTTTCTGGGAACTTGATTCCTACCACAAATTGTATTTATACAGAGAGGACCTCCTTTCTCTGAGCAGAGGTTAGCCTTCCAGACTGCTTCATTATTTTCTCTTCATTGTCTTTATTTCTCTGTAATTTCCAATTTTCTCATCATCTCTTCCTTGATTCCCAAAGCTCTATTTCTTTTCATAATTCACTAAGTTATTGTTCTCCAGATGTCTCTATTCCAGGTACCAGAAAGGCTGTATTTTGCTGCCAGTCTTTACGCTGACAGTCTTTACTCTGACAATCTCTACATATTTAAAGATTTAAAGCAATTCAAATTTATCCACTTTAAATTTTGTATATTGGAATTCTAAAATTAGTTTTAAAACACAAAAGTCAAGCTATTTATAAGGCTGGTTCTTCCTGGGAGCTGTGAGAGCACAATCTGTTGCTTTGCCTTTTTTGATGTCTAGCAGCCCACCTGTGTCATAAAGCTTGTGACATTTTTTTCCATTTTTATCATTCCAACCTCTACTTTCATTATGATATATCTTCTCACCTGTTGCAGAAGTTCCCTCTGTCTCCCTGTTAATAAAACACTTGTGATTACATCATCAGGACAACCCAGATAATCCAGTATACTATTGTTCTCTCAAGATCTTTAATTGCATTTGTAAAATCTCTTTGTCATATAACAGAAAATATTTACAAGTTTCAGGGGTTAGTAGGTACACTTATTGTGTCACCATTACATAGGTTACCACAGCTGACAACACCACAGCATTGGTCAGCTACTGACCGATGAATTTATTTCATAGAAAATAAAGTATGTTAATTTTCCCACACCATGAAAGTCATGATTTTGCCATCTATTCCATCACTTGACATACTCATTCCTACAGAACATAAAGAGAATGGTTATATCTCTGTAGAACGTTGGAATGGACTGTTGAAGACTTATATCTCCTATACCACTTTCTGGCTGTGAGTACTCTCTAAAGGTTCATGTGTTATTTTCTTAAAATATGATGCTTTTTCTGTCAGTACTAGGATTCACAGGTCTGGGAATCAAAGGACAGATGTATATCCAATAACCAACTTGGAAATTCAGTTTTCAGTCTTTATAAATTTAAACTCTCCTTCTTTTAAGGTATTAATTCTCAAGAGAGAGTTTTGTTACCACACAACATGATGGTTCTACTAATTTAGCAAATAGCACTATCAGTTGGTCAATTGGGAACCATAAGGAAAGCACAATAGTCAGTCTCCACAACTAAGAGAAAGCGGAATGCTACTCCACAATGTGGCAGGTGGATTATGTCTAGAACTCAAGCAATGTTCTCAGTACTTCTATATTCAGTAAAAGAACTGATTATAAAGAACTACAACAACTCAACAAAGAGAACTAGTATGAGGTCAGACTCTAAGAATTAAAGTTCAACTTTCCCAGCTGCCAAAGAATATTAGACAGATGAGGTGCTACCTTAGGTCAAAGGCAATATGAAAGAAGTAGAACAGAGAAATATAGTTATAAGGTATAAGTATCATGACTTATTAACTAATTATAGAAATGATGACTGTGGAAACCACACATGATTATGTTTTGCTTTTGTGTAACATTTGTATGTATTACTACTCTATTTCTTTTGCCTTCCCTTCCTTTACTAATCTCTTTTCTGTATGAGTGACAATATGGCTAATTTTAGAATTTAAAATGTGAACTACAAAATATTCAGGATGATAATATTGTAAAACAGTTAGTGATATTAGGTAAACATCATGTTGTGAATATTGTTGAATTAAGTTAAAAGATGCAAAACGAGTGATCACTATACCATGGATTGGACTCTGTGGATTATTTGTCTACAAATTGTCAGCTCTATCTCCACTCTTTAGTATTCTTTTCCATGTAACTGGCAGAAACAAGAGCTTGCAAATTCTATTTGCCATGTTCTTTTGTCAGTGGAGGCTAAAATGAACGAAGTGAAGGGAGGAAGGGGAAAGCTCTTTTATTTTCTGCTCTTTGTAGTACATCAAAAAATGGCAGCAGTATCAGTAGCAATGTGGCTGCAGTGGTACGGAGCCAGCTGTAGAAGCAGCAGCAGATTTATAAGCTCCCGTGTCAACTTCAGGGACACAGCTTCAGCTTCAACGGCAGCACCTCCAGCTGACAGCTGGCTAGAGCAGCTGGGCATTAGTCCAGGTTCAACAGCAGCTTCTGCCTTCCGAGCAGCAGCTTTTTCTCCTTTGTTCTTTCAGTGTTTCTAAGCCCACTGTGAAGTATTAGCTGCATTAAATCTTTTTTTATTTGAAATATTTAGAATGGTCTGTGATATGTGGGCTTGACACCTCCTGATATAGATTTGAACCTCTGGTTTATAAAATACATAAGAAAATAATTTTCCAAGATGGAATAAGTTTTGTAATTACCATTTCTTAACCTGGACTAAAATATCGTTTAGAAAATTGGGCCAGAGAAACAGAACAGAACAGTGAGAGAACAGAAATGGTATTTAGCAAGTTCAAGTGATCTTTTAGGCTGCTTCTTAAAAATAGAACAATGAAATAACTATGTAAACTGCAGTACATAGTTTATTAAATAAGGTGAATAATTTAAGAAAATCTGAAATTAATAGCAAAGTTGAGATTATCTGCTATAAGAGTTTAGAAGTTTCTATCTGTGCCTCTTCTCTCTGTCTCCCTCTCTTCCTTTTTCTCTCACTCCCTCTCCCTTGCTCTCCATTCCTGTCTGTCTTTGTCTCTCTTTCTCTCTCTTCCTTTTATTTACTGTCTCATTGTCTCTCTCCTCACCTCTAATTTCTCTTTCTCCATATTCTTTCTTTCACTTCCCTACTCATTCTTCCTCCCTGTGTTATGGATCCATTTTTCTGGTAGTTTTTATTTTAAAGAGAATAAAACCAACAAAATAAAACAGGACAAAGCCAATCAAAACAAAATAGTGCAAGTGACACAGGACTTCAAAAAAAGATAATAGAAAATCAACAAAGGTTACCATAATGCCTCTTTCTGTCTTCAAAATAGCTGCCCATACCTTCAGACACAGTAAAAATCAAACAAAACAGAGCAGAATAGAACCAATAAAAACAAAAGAATGAATGCATTAAAGGACTTCAAAACAAGTTAATAGCAAATCCAAAGTGGTTAACACGATATGTCTTGTCATCTTTGAAATAGCTGCCCATGCCACCAGATATAACAAAATCAAACAAGACAAAACAAAAAACCTGACTGAACAAAACAATGAAAATGATACAGGACTTCAAAACAAGATGATAAGGAATCAACAATGATCACCACCTTCAGAAGTAGATCCCGCATAGATGCTACATTGCGTATTGTTATTCTCTGAACAGACAATCAGACTACCAACTTCAGGCCTGCAAAGTCAGTGAAACACTAAACACTACAAGCATTAAATTGTACTTTACCTCAATAGCTATCATTGCAGCTTGTGTTTCTCTGGATTAGCTGGTTGCTTAAGGGGGTGAGGGGGGAGGAATGTTGGCTCTTCTTGTCTTTCTGCCCGAGTGCTGGAAGGGGCTAGCATCTGGCTCTACCCAGGAGCCCACGCATGCTACCAACTCACAGGGAGGGTTTCTCCTCCTCCACAGTCCACGAATGGTGCCGACTCATAGGAAAGGGCTGACATCTGGTTCTCCTTCTAGTGGCCTGTGCATGGCACCAACTCACAGGGAGGGTTTGGCTGCTTCTTCTATGGATCCATTTTTGAAGAGACATACTTCAAAAGCCAATTATCTGGACATCTATATCTGCAAGTAAAAATTTAATTTGTCATATTTTATAAGTATTAGCTACTGAACAATTCTTTGCTGTAGAACTATAACTCAAGTATAGCTCCACTAACCAGGAATTATACTATAGATAATTACAAAAAAAAAGTCTGGGAAGCTCTGAAAAGCATGACTAAACAAGATATGGTACAGGCTGAGGGTGAGTAATCAGAGTCTTATGTGGATATGAAGCTGCTGTTAATATATCTTAGAACAAGAGTAACCTTCCACTTCTTCACATTGCTGTATCAGAATTTTTAAAGGCACAAAGAAAGGTATAAAAAATGAAAGAATATGCTGTATCTGTGGGATGGCAGAAATAGGAGAAGCAACATCTGGGGAAGGAAGAAGAAGGCAACTGAGGCCTTTGCATCATCCAGAGTTTCCCCAGTTCTGACATACTGCCATGGGGCATTTTGTGAGTTCATAGGTATAGAGTGCTTAGAGAATCAGTTCTACCCTAGCCTTATCTGTAAGACAACTGCTGATCAAAGTGCAACCAAGCAACATATTCCAAGCTTGCCTGGAAAATCTGCTCCTTCCGTTCAAGAGAAAAACTTCTTAACCCAGTAGAATGGGAGAAATGGTCACCCGCTATGGTGAGGAGAAATGCAGCTGTCAAAGGAGGCAAGGGTGAAGGATTGGGAATTGATGTCTATTGGCAATCCCTGCTCGCAGTGTAGATAGCAATGCAAGCAGGGATTCTTGGGGTTCAGAGGAATGCTTAAGGCATGGAAAACTTCACTTAGGCATCATGTCAAGTTATCTTCAAGCAAAAGATTAGCCCTGCCCAAAACAACATATGAACTTATTTATCTCATTTCTACATTCTTCTGATCTGCCTTTACTTATACATTCTTATCACATTTAACTAGAGTCCTATTTGCAAGAGTATGCAACATGTCATTGCTACAAATTGTGACCATGAGATCTAGTATGGTTATTTTTCCCTCTGACTATTGATGTCTATTAATTTACAGTTATGAAAAACTAGATAGAATTATTATCTCAAATATTCAGAGACTCAAAAGCAAGAAGTTACTTGCCAGATATAACACACTTTCAATCAAACCATTGAAAGAAACTTAAGTGCCAGGTATAGTGGTGCATGTCTGTAATCCCAGCACTCAGGAGGCTGAGGCAGGAGGATCTCTGTGAGTTTATGGCCAGCTTTGACTGGACTACATAGTGAATTGAAGGCCAACCTGAAGTACACAGAGAGACTTTATCTCAAAACACAGAAAGAAAGACAGACAGACAGAAAGAAAGAATCTTGGATCAGGAATGATGGATTTTGAAAAAGAAAAGAGGAATAATTTGGCCTATTCTAAGGAAGCTGTGTGAAATCTTCCATTTAAATATCCCCAGGGCAGGTAGAGACAGAAGCTGGGACAGAGCAAGGCTTCAGAAAACAGGCAGCACCAGCTTTTTCACAAATGCATTGGCCAGGAATCAGTCTCCGATGATGGACTAATCGCCATGATAGCAGGATTTGTATAGCAGTGAGGAGGCCTGTGCCTTGTTTCCAAGAGAGAATATTGTGACGTTATGTGGAAGTAACAGGCAATTCTTCCATCCACACTCTACCTGTTAAACAGCCTCTATTGTCTAACATGAACTTCTTCCAGGAACACAGAAGACCTAGACTGGGAAGCCTGGCATTGTTTGTAATGCTGACCATGACCCCCAAATCTACCAAGCAAGTTACCATGTAATTGTCCACTCATCCTTTCATATTAGAGACATTTCTTAGATTATTTCTTTTTCTTTCCTCGCAAAGGAAAACTGCATTGGGCATTAGGTAGAAAAATCTGTCTTAGTAATAGTTTAAATTTGGGGTATCTTCCAAAAGCCTCATGAGTTTGAAAGGTGGTTGATCATGAAAGTGCTATATTCACCAGTGGGCTAGCCCATTCATGAGTTCATCAGGTGGGCATGCTGTTGGAGTTGGGGCCTGCAGGCATGACCTGGAAGGGTAGAGCTTCTTCCCAGCTCCTCCTTTGCTTTCTGCTTTCTGGCCATCATGACAGGATCAGATTTCCTCTGTGCCATGCCGTTTCTGCATTTGAGGCTGCCATCTGTGGTTGAAACTATAAGCCAAAATAAATCTCTCCTTTAACTTGTGATTGTTGAGTCTTGTGTGTCTCAGTAACAGAAAAGTGATTAAGAGAGTCTCTGTCTTCCCCAACTTCTCATTTCTGCCACTAGATAGTCATCAAATGCCCAGCTGTTTAATTCTTGAAAACGGAGACTGAGGAAGGGTAGGTACTTAAGTTTCTTGCCTATGATGCTGTCACACTATAGAAAGCAGTTAAGCATTCTTCAAAACAATTGTTTGCAATTGCTTTGGGGTAGCCAAGTTTTCCTAGGATTAATAGTTTACCCTGAACTGGCATAGATGGCTTTATATTTAAGAGGAGAACCACAGGTATAGGAACATCAAGGACAAAACTGACCAGAAAATACAAAGTAAAGCACAGAGCAAAAACAAATCAGGGATTAGACTAGGACTGCTTGGGTTCAGATCTACCCATATAAAGGTCAAGACCGTTTTTAGTAATCTCTTCTCTCCACTTTATCCGAGCTTTCCAACTCTTTGCCAAATTCCAGATTAACCTAGGCATTCACCTGACCTAGCTTCTAAATCTCAACTTTATCTGTTTATTCTTCTGTTTTCTCAGCATTGACTGGATGTGTGTGATTTGCCCCAGGGGAGTGAGGTTAAGCAAGTGAATCTGTCTTTCCAGATGAGTCTAATTTATATGAGCATGATTTCCCTGCTGCACACAGAGGTTTTTTATGGATGTTTCAGGAAAACTGGACTGCAGTTATTTCTCTTAAAACAGAGCACAACATTTATTTATTCAGCCATTAGCAAAGAATGATTGATGAGAGCTAGTGTTTTCATCTCACCATATGTGACCAAAGGGGTTTATTCTGCTACTATGACTGTTAGTGTACACAGAATGGGAAGAATATTTATTAGAGAAGAGAGATTTACTTAGGTGACCTCTTTTATTTTGGCATTAATGTCTGGTCATGAATGGATCCAATTTTGTATTAAAAGATTTATAAAATCATTAAGTAAATTTAAAAATTCCTGGCTTTCTGTACTTCAATCAGTGATGATTTATGTATATTTAAGTATGTAAGGATTTTCTTTTTATCATAAATACTGATTCTCAGGCCTGAGAGATAAATATAAATATGAAAAGGAGATTTTAATTAAAAGTTCCTAGCCAGGTGTGGTGGTACATGCCTGTAATCCCAGCACTCAGGAAGCTGAGGCAAGAGGATCCTTGTGAGTTCAAACCAGCCTGGGCTACAAAGTGAGTCAGAGTCTATGTAGTCCAGACTGGCCTTGCACTTGCTGTGTAGCCAAGACTGACTTCAAATTTGTGATCTTCTGTCTCAACTTCCTGAGTGGTGAGATTACAGGCTTAACACATCCAGTTTTAAAAACAGGAACATTTATTTATTTATTTATTTATTTATTTATTTATTTATTTATTGTTTAAACTTTTTGAGACAGGGTTTCACTGTGCAGTTCAGGCTGGCCTTGAGCTCACTTTGTAGCCCAGGCTGGTCTTGAACTCTCAACAATCCTCCTACCTCAGCCTCCAAAGTGCTGGGATTACAGACATGTACCACCACATCCAGTTTAAAATTTTTTCTGTGATATTATATTCTGGACCTCGCAGTAAACCTTCTCACAATTTTAACTTGATTCCAACATATCTGTGTACTTTGATTTTATAATTAGTCTTAACTTCACTGTCATTTGACTAGAAATGTTTAACACTTACTCATTGGAGGGACCATATTCCTGATGTTCTATACTCTACCATACCTCATATATTTTTCTTTTAGCATGGACAAGAACAAAAATCACATCAGTACCAGCACAATGATATTTGCAAGAGCATAGAAAGACAAAAGTTTGGCTGTTGTTGGGACTGGCTGGAGCTCTAGATGTTCCTGGGCAGTGGGATGGGAGTGGGGGGGGGACAGTCAGAGGATGAGAAAATAAAGAAGAGACAAAAGTTGGGATCAGGTGGAGCCCTTACTCTCCTGATAGGAAAGAAGGAATGGCTCAACCACTGTAGCACATTTGTTTATACCCTCCAAAGAAGAATGTCGATTTCACCCCCACTGCCTAGCAACTCATTTGCCTAGCTGGCCCAGACTCCTTTCCTTCTTGTTCCTGGAACAGCTTGCTTACATGGCTTGTTTTGAGCTGTCTGTGTTTTCACAGCTGTTTTTGCCTTAGCTCCACACATATGATCAACCTCCAGCTTCAATGGCTCCCTAAAGGCTGTTTTAAACTGCTTTTACATAAGTAGTTTGTTTTATTTTTTTTCAAGGCATTTGTAGTGTACTTTCTTGGAGAAAAATTGCACCATAAAATTGACCAGCAATGAAAATTGTTATAACAATAGGTAGTACACTAAGATAATATCTCTGCCATGAAAAAACTCAGCTGAGCACTTTTGTCCTGTGAGATCCAGGAACCAGGGTCTAAGAAGTTAAAGGAAGAGAACACACATTTCATTTCCTCTCTCTTCTGGCCATCACTTTACTCACTTCCTCTGAATAGTCTAATTCATGGTGGGGCCACAGCAAAATACCATCTCATGAAAGTACAAAGTCTAAGACCAAGGTACTGTACTAGCATGTTTGGTGTATGGTGAGGGCTCACTCTCTCTTTCCCAGATGGTGCCCTGTTGAGTGCCCCTTCATGGTGAAAGGCAAAAAGGTACTAAGAGGTCTTACTGTTTTTTATTGGACACCAGTTCATCATAAATAAAACCCCTTGTGAGCCACAATGAAAGTACCAATGGAACTTTACAACAAAAATAATCTTTGCTTAAATTGTCACACCCATGGCAGTCTTCATAAATTTTCATAAGTCACTGATTTCATTCATGAGGGTTCTTCTCTCTTCATGAATTCATCGTCTCAAATATCATCTGTTTATATGATCGCATTGGTAATTCAGTTTTAGCACATGAATTTTGGGAAACATTCAGAAAACACTAAGAAAACAGGTCTTTTCTGGTTACATGAAAAATCTTGAGTTTTAAATCAAAATACTCACATATAAAGCCTTCAAAGTTCCCTCATATAAAGCATAACATTGGGTTCCACAAACACATCCCTTACTTTTCAAGTGTAAGTTTTTACTTTAGCAAAATAGTAGCCAGCTGTGAATCACTGTATGTTAGCCTGAGGGACACAGGATGCAATCTTTGTGCTTACCCACTTGATACAGTGAAAGGCATGGTGTTCGCATGTGTACAGAAGTGTCAAACCAGGATTTTCACTGACATAATGCTCCATCTAACAGATTTGGTGCATGATTACATAAGCGTCACAGAGGATGTAATATACACACACTGTTCTAGAATGTATTTTAAAAAAATTCTTTTGATTTTTATGGTAGAAGTAGCCCAGTTCAGTATAATAACACATGAAAAACTAGAATTGCAATTATTGGAGGAGGTCAAAAGCGAATCATCAGAATACTTGTGCATGGATGATAAAGAAGATCTATTATGTTAAAATACATGCTTTCATAACAGAAGAGTAGTGTGGGTGGATGATGATGATGATGATGATGATGATGATGATGATGACAACTTTGACATTGGCCATGTGAGTCAAAATTCCTATGATAATGAAATGGAGCAAGAATCAACTGATATAGACACAGGGAATACAGACCTGCTTGATTCACATGACAAAGAAAACAGCAATGTGAGAACATATTTAACTAGTCAAAATGTTGTGAAATGGTCATGCAACCAAATGGTTAGGTCCAAAATATAGTGAGAGTCTTGGCAGGGGTGAGATGTATTGGACAGAATGCCAGCACTGCCATTCAGTGTTAGAAATTGTAACGAGATGCTGCTAAATACACAAAGGTTAAAATACAAGTAAAATATTCTGTATGCACCAACAGCCATATTCAAAAATATATTTATTTTGACATCTTCCTAGCTGAATTGAAAGTTTTCATATGTCTGCTGTACTTAGCAGGGATTTCTCACAGTAATTGCAGGAATGTAAAAGACTTATGGAAAAGCAATGGGTCAAAATATGGCATAAAAATTTATGCCCTTGAAGATACAAAGACTTACCATGCTTTCAATTTAGAAATTTATCCTGAAACTCAGTCATTAGAGCCATATTCATATAGTAATAAATGAAATGATACTGTGAACAGATTTGTTGTTCCCATATCCCAAACTAAGTGGAATGTGATGCTTGACAATTGGTTTACCGGTTTCCAATTGATGTTACATTTGCTAACAGAGCACAAGTCAACCAGCACAGGAACTGTACATTGGAATAAAGTAGATATTCCAAATGAAATATTACAATTTCAAAACAGAGAATTGTATAGTACAATCTTTGGATTTCAGAAAGATTTACATTGGCCTCATATATGGCAAAGAAAAACTAACTGGTACTGCTGATGTCAACATTGCACCATGATGGAAATATCAATAGGTAAACCTAAACAAAATGGAAGTCTGAGATGGAAGCTTTCTATGAGACCAAAGATGGAGTAGATGTTGTGGATGAGTTATGCAAGAACTATGATGTCACTCGAAACACAATACATTGGCCAATAGTTGTGTTTTACTTAATCCTAAACATGTGTGTTATAAATAGTTTAATAGTTTACAAAGAAAATAGCAAATGCAAAATACCACAGAGGAATTTTCTTAGATGAGTGAAACAGGAACTCATAAGAGATCATTTACAGCAGAGAAAAAACAAAATAGTTTGGCTCAGGAAACTATGCCAAAAAATTGTGGAGCACACTGGTGAGCTGACAGGTGAACAGACAGGTGCAGCAACCCAAAGACCTACTACAAAAACAGAAAAATTGAAACGATGTCAAATGTGCCCTACAAGAAAGGACAGGAAAAGAAAACTTATATGCTAGCAGTGTAAGTGATACTTGCATATGGAACATGCCATTTCCATGTGTGAAGACTGCCATGGACATGACAATTGAAGCAAAGATTATTTTTGTTGTAAAGCTCTATTGGTATTTTCATTGCAGTTCACAGGGATTCTTATTTCTGATGTTACCTCTTAAGTTTTGTTTGTATTTACATTGTAGTTCACATGTTTTTTTTTTATTTCTGATGTTATCTTCTAGGTTTTGTAAGCAAATAAGCAGCTGATGTGAAAATGTTGATATCTGTTCTATGCATTCATTACATATTGATAGCTTATTTTATTGATATCTTATTTACCTGCTAAATGTACATTTCACAATATATTAGGAAGCTCCTGACAAAAGAAGAAAACAAGAGAGGTGACATCTGTAAACAAAAGATTATTTTTGTTATAAATTGCCTGGATAACTGAGCACTCTGAATCTACTTCCAAGAAACACTTTCTCTAGGCTGCTGCCCTTCTGGAATATGGGGCTCTGGAGCTTTCTTCTCAAAGCAAAGTCTTTCACTTTTGCAATTTTGAGGCTGCAAAGGGAGGAGTCCTGCTTCTTCTTGTGATGCCTTCATGCCAGATTTTCTATTTTCCTATTCCTTCTCAGCAATTAAGATCTCTTCTGTTCTAATTTTGCAGTCCACAGCTTTAATCAAGCTTCCTTTCTGATCAAATTCACAATGTTTTAAATCATTCTGTTCTAATCTTTGCTCTTGATTCTCTACATAGATCTGGCTAAAAGCCCCCAAGAGTAGCCATGCCACCACTTCAACATTCGACTGCCTTGAAACTTCTACAAGATTGATTAGTCCAATCCCCTTAATCTCAGTCAATAGCAAAGTCTCTGGACATGAGCAAAATGCAGACAAACTTTCTGCCAAGCCTTAACATACATCATCTGGAGTTCAGCAGCCAGTGCAGTTCTTCTATCTAGCAGAAACCTCCTGAGTCTGGCCTTTACCAACATTTTGGTTTTCTGAGCAGAATGTCCCATATGGAATGGCTTCAGGCATTGTGGATCTACTTTTTCAGCCATCATCTCCAAATTATTCCTACCTGTTCCCCTTCCCACAAGCCAGTTCCAAAACTCTTAAGTCAAATGGCCAGGTGATGTTACAGCAATGAGAAAGTGTTTCTCAATGCTGAGACAAAATACCCAATACCCACAAGCTAATGGCAGAAAGGTTTATTTAGCTCACAGTTTTTAGAGGTTTCAGTCCATAATCAGCTGGCTCCAAGGCAGAGTGGCACATAGCAGAGGGGCAACATTTCTGGAAATGGCAAACAGTAAAAGCACCAAGGGAGTTTAACAGTGTCTTTCTGCCCCCTTATATCTTATCTAGACTGCTGAGATTAGAGCAGTGCCAAATAAATCAGTGGACTGAATAGTAATCACTCACCTTTAATCCTAGCATTGCATACTCTAGATTCAGACACTTCCAAAAAAGCCCTATGATGCCATAAGGCTTTGAGGGGACATCTAGACACAGAACATAACAAGCTATAACTGATCATAGCAACCCACCTTGAATCTTAGGTATATATGGTTTGTTTTGCTTCACATCATTGCCTGACACATATTAAGCTCTCTTCAAATTAATGACAACTAACTATGGATCTATTCTTTGAAGAAACACTAGAGAACTATACAAAGAAGTGTATAAATGTGTTCCCTAAGCCTTGGTTTCATAGTTAAGTTTTGGTCTGACAGTGCTCAAAATCTCTAAAGAGGACTTATAAAGCACTCCTTCTCTTGTTTTCTTATGCTTGTCTTCATCAGATCTCTGTTACAAAGAAAGGACAGAAATGGCATAGCAAAAAGTTTTGAAATAAAATCAAAGGTTCAGCTCTACCTCTCTGACTCCATCTCTGCTGAGACTTAGAGCCATGCAAAAAAGGGAAATAGGCACTGGAAACGTCATTCCTTCACATTCTACTTGAGTTGATTTGTTGCTCACACTAAGCTACAGCCCATCCACAGCAACTGTCAAGAAACTGAGGCTCTTGGAAGGGACAATAGCTCAGGCAGTCCAAACAGCTCATATATGTTAGGGTGCAAGAATTCGAAGAGTTCTCTTTAATATTATTTATTTTACTGATCACCAAAGATCCAGCTTAGACAACTATTGAGAAGAAAAGGCTGCATGAAATCTTCCTTCCTTGGCATTCTTTAATCTCTATAGGTGTCCTCTGCCATGAAGTGGAAATGTAGGAAACACTGGGAGATGACAATGACATCTCCCTTGGCCCCTCTCATTTTCCTAATGCCGTGATGACTTGAATCAGGGTGCAGTGATCCAAGAAAAGGCACAACATTTGAATTCATGCAGCATGAAGCTTCATTTCTCCTGGCTTCACATAAACTTTTCCCATGATCCCGGACTGTTAAAGCACCACAAAAGATCTCATTGGAAAGACTTGACCTTCGTTCTAAGATGTTAAATAAATAGACCATGCAAAGAGAAAGGGATCGAGTTTGATAAGCTGTAAATGCCTTTGTATAACTTAGGCAACTGATTTGTCATGGCTGCAAACACCAGCAATATGAAACTTGAATGAGGATTGGTAGACAAAGGACTGAAATCATAATGTTTGATGGTCACACAGACAAAATAACTGCCCCCTTAAATTATGCAATAGAAAACTTGGGAATACATTACTTTTTAATTATTCACAGACTAGTCTTTCCTGTCAAGAACTCACCTATGATGACTCCTCTCACATAGTTCTGAAAGCTTTACAAGAGATTGTAAGAATCGGTCCTTTCTCCAGATGGCTCATGACTCTGCTATCCACTGTCATTAAGCACAAGTATAAGTATACAGGAAAAACATGGAATAAATTCATTACTCAAAGCCAAGCGTCCTGCTCTTTATTTCTAGTCATCTGCAGGTGACAAGGGTTGGGATACTTGGTGGAAAATCATGGAAAAATAAGAAACACAAAAGAAGATGAAAAATGTTGAATTTTTCCTAATTCTATTTCACTGAATTTGTTCCTAAACTGTAGCTGCAAAAACCAATCTCCAGTTTTATGTGTTGAAAAGTGGAGACCATGCATTTCACATAACATAACTTCATGATCTTCCTCCAAAAGACTTATCTTATTTAAAAAAAAAAAAAACTCTCATTCCAGAAGTTGAAATTTAGAGAGAAATGTTATGATTTTTAGGAAGCAGAAACACTCAACACGGAACAAAATATCTTATATCTAATAAAGTCTGGTGATAAAATTATATCTAAGTGCTTTTCTCTGGAGAAAGAGTTTATAATATTTTCTTCTTGGTTGTAGGTCCTGACACTACTGCCATGAAAAACTGAGACTTTTATACACACTTCTGCCTGCAATAATAAAATATGTAGCCTATTTCCTATGGGATATAAGTGTTCTTTAAGAAAACGACACTAAGAATATTGGACACTTGTAGGACAGGGTCCTGTCCCCTAGGAAACAATATGAAACTCCTCTCCAACGCTGAGCCTCATAAAGTATGAAAGATCCAAGAAAGCTCCAAGAGGCTAACAGACAATGAGGCATTGTCTCCCAACACCAAATCCAACCTTTAGCACTCTGATTTGTGATACTGAGGCCAAGAAAATGCAAGCCCTCATGTCACTGGGCAGCCTGACAACTCTGCTAATAGGGAATGCTAGAGGGCAGTTTGTCCTTTCTCGTCTGCTTTCTGTCTGTTTACAGTTCCTGCAAGCATCACTCAGCAACACCCCTTTACCTATGCAACACCAACTCCTTACTGTAGTTATAGATGGTCCACATTGCTGTTTTCCCAGCCCTTGTAGACTTTGCCTCACTCTGCCCATTCAGAGACAACCACACCAGTCAACAAGTATTCCTCCTTGTAGTTTTGTGTGTCACATCCACAGAGCTTGGGGAGATCAAGAAGCACACATTCAGTGTATTCATCATACAGTGCCATTCCATTTGATACTCCCATATCAAAATTTTAAAACCAAAGTATACATGTGAAAACCAATTCTGAGTTGTTTGATAGCATAAGGCACAGCATACATTCATGGTTAAATAAGGTCCTATCAAAAGGCATGAGCTGAAAACATCCTGGCCTTCATGTTTAAACTCAACAAGCTCTGAGAGTCTGGGGGTGAGACAAAATGTTGCATTGGTAAATATTTAATCACTCTAAAACTAGAAGAAAGAGTAACATGAGATGTCTTCTTAAGACTTACAAAAGATTGTTATTAGTTTATGAAAGAAAAAAAGGCTAAGTTTTTGGATTAGTTCACTTCAGATCACAGAGGCCACAATTAGGCATGAATTATCTTTCTGAGCTTGATATTCTGTGCTTAGGTCTAGGACATGAAGACCTTCATCTTGGAAGACTTCTCCATCTAAATGAAACAAATCTGTTATCTTCACAAATATTTATATGTAAAGTTCAATACAGGCTATTTTCTGGAAAATTTTTGGAAACCAGGACATAGCATGATGCAAAGAACATTTATGTTTTTCCTTGACATTATCATGTTATCATGTCTAGGGGTCAAAATAGATATGAGTACTAAAATGAAGAAAATGTCAGGAGCTCTGTTCTCTTGATACACCACGTTTTAATTCTTGATAATTAAGTATTTGAATCACAGAGTCATTAGTCATTCCAATGTATCAAAAGAAAGAGTAAATATCTACTCTCTGTTACAAAGACTGGCAAATCTCAAAAATTACTGAGAAGTTTTCATGAGAAATACTGTGGCCTATATTCTCTTGCTCTTATATCTAAAAAGTGCCTCATACTACAAAGGCAAATTATAACTTGTTGGGAATCCATGGCAAATAATCATGAAGCAATGATGACTTTTTCTTCTTTTCTTGGTAATTATTCAATAACTATAGATAAAGTAAGGAAGGCTTAGACATCAAGCTATTGGGGATATAGCTCAGTGGCCTAAGTGCCTGCCTGGCAAGTGTGAGGTTGTGAGTTTGATCCCTGGTGCCACAAAAAAAAAAAAAGATATCGAGCTATCTAGACTTGTGGAAAAAAAGTGAATTTTTTTTTATTTTGAAGAGAATATAACCAGACAAAATAAAATAGTATAGAGTCAATCACAACAATGAACATGGTAAATGACTTCAAAACAGGGTAAAAGGGAATCAATAATGGCTACCATAATGCCTCTTGTTATCTTCAAAATAACTGCCCATACCATCAAGGATAAATAAAATCAAACAAAATAGAGCAGAATAAAACCAGTAAAAAAAAAAACAACAACAAAAACAATGAAAGCAATACAGAACTTCAAGATAACAGTAAAACAACAGTGGCTACCATAATGCTTCTTATTATCTTCAGAGTAGTTGCCTACACCTTTAGAGATAATACAATCAAACAACACAGAATAGAGTAAAATCAATCAGAACAAAACAATGGAAGCAATACAGGACTTCAAAACAAGATAATTGGAAATACACAATGACTGCAATTATATATTTTGTTATCTTTGAAATAGCTGTCCATGTTATCAAGTATAATAAAATCAAACAAAACAGTAAAACCAAACTAAAAAGAGCAAAGAAGATAATATGAGTTTCAAATCATGATAATAGTCAAACAATGGCCACTGCCTTCCCTTTTTTGACATTTCCTCCCCTTTCACTTTCACAATATGTATTGTGCATTTTGGATTCCACTAACTCCTTTAGTTTGTTATACTAGAGAGACAACACAAAATTCACCCATGTGACTCTGAACCATTTCATCCATGAGCATGATCTCAAGTTGCCTCCATTCACCTACAAGAGCCTTGAGGTCATCTTCCTTTATAGCTGAGTAGGTTTCCAGCACATAAAATGCCATGTCTTTCTTATCCATTCTGCAGTTGATGGGTAAGCTACTCCTACTTTTTTCTGGCTCCCTGTCACATAGGGCATTGCTCTCTCTTCTTTGACTTTCAGTCTATGAATTTTCTTTGTAGTTAAATGTGTTTCTTGTATAGAACATACGGATGGATCCTGACTGCTAATCCACTCTGCCTGTGTTTCTTTCTATTGGTGAATTGAGGCCATTTACAGTAATGATTATGGCCCTCTTGCACTGCATTGTCTCTGCCATGCTATTTTCCTGCCATAGGTTCCCTATTTTTCGCCTCCATTCAGTTGACTGCCCCTGCTTAATGGTCCCCCACTGCCACTGTTCCTGAGACCATGGTCATATTTATCTCTCTCTAGAATGTCCATTAGTATTCTTTGTAGGGTTGTCTTGGTGGTCATAAATCCCTTGAGGTGTTCTTTGTCATGGAAGTATCTTGTTTCTCCATTGTTTTTGAAAGAAAGTTTTGCAGGGTACACTAGTCTGGGTTGGAAGTTGTTTTCTTTCAGGACTTGCAATCCTTCACTCCAGCCTCTTTGTGACTTGATGTGTTGTTTGTGTTGAGAAGTCTGTCGTGATTCTGATGGGCTTTCCTTTATAGGTGATCTTTTTCTTTTCTCTAACAGCTTTTAATATTCTATTCTTGAGTTGAACTTCTGGGATCTTGATTATTATATGTCTGGGTGTAGATTTGTTTTGGTTATGGTTAGCTAGAGTTCTATATGCCTCACTTATTTGAATGTCACTTTCTTTTGCCATGCTTGGGAAGTTCTCAGAAATTATTTCTGTAAATAAAGTCCTGATGTCATTTGTCTTGACCCCTGCTTTTTCACTCATTTTTAATTCTTCAGTTATACTTCTTTGAGTTGTCTAGCAGCTGTTGAATTGTTACTTCCTGAGTCCTTGTTATTTTTAAGAGATCTTTCCTTTCACAATCACAAAATGCAAAGCTGTCTTCAATTTTGAAAGTCTATCTTCAGTCTATCTTTTTTTCACATAGTTTTGCCGGCTTTCAGTGGAGTTTTTAATTTCCTGGATATCTCTTTGAATCTGTTTCATGCATTCTAAATCTCTCTTATATTGTTCATTCATGGTTTCCCTCATATTCCTATGTTCCTCTGCTTTTTTATCTATGTTTTCTTTAGAGGTGCTTAGCAATTCTTTTATTATGTTTTTCATTTCTTCTTTTACCTGAGATAGTATTTCTATTCTAATTTCTTTTATACCCTCATGAAGTTGTTTCTTTACTTCAGTTGACATCACTTCAGACATTGCAGGTGTGGGACTCCCTATCTCTTCTGTGTTCACCTCTCCTGGACTTGTGCTGCTTGGGCTGGGGGCCAGAGACTGCCTTTTCCTTCTTCATGTTGACATATTCCTGGGTTCTTCTGGACACGTGGATAGTGAAGTCCCAGGCATTTCCTGCATTGTCTACAAATTCTCTGAAGTGAGACTCTTTGGCTCCCCTATAGCTGGTGGAGTGTGCACAGGGGTGGGGCCTCCCATGCTTCTGGACTCAGCTTGGTACTGGCCCACAATGGCCCTTGCAGTGTGCATGAGGGCAGAGCCGGCCAGGGCCTGTGGACCTGAGCTGGGAGGTATGCGATGGCCTCTGGAATGCATGCAGGGGCAGGACTCAGTCCAAGCAATTTCTGTGGGTCTACATGCAACTAGGAGCTACTGGAGGAAGCTAGTAGGAGTTTTTGTTCCAGGCTTACCTTGCCTAACTCCAAACTGGCTCCTGGCCAATTGATTTCTCTTCCAGGAGGACTCAGTCCCCTGCATTCACCGCCAGCCAGTGCAGTCTTCCACCTCCATTGCTCTCTTTCACTGCTGCATCTCTTTGCAGAGGCCTCTGGGGTCACCAGCAGCCACTGTCTTTGTGACCATGCATCCCCAGGTTCCAACAGCACCTCTCTCAGGGTGAGTCTGGCTCCAGGCTAAGCACCACCAGCTACCACCTTCTTCTTCATTTAAGTTTTTCCTTTTACTCTCTCTGTGGGCTTCAATTCACATTTTAGATTCTTCCTTCTTATCATCCCCACAATGCTTTTTTCCAGCATCTGGACTGTGTCTCTCAGAGAGGCTCTTTACTCTGATGCTTACTGTTCCGCCATCTTCCCAGAAGTAAAAAGTGAAATTTTTAATTTGCTTCTTGGGTGATGACTTTGAAAAATCTCATGTAGAGTAACATGAGCACCAGATAAATAAGTTTAACTCACCATTCATGGCATTATTATATATGAGGTCCTTCAGGAGACAAGAGCATGGTCTAATAACAGAGCAGTCTTGAATACTATATTTTCCTCCCACAGAAGGTCAAACTCTCAATGTACTGAGAAAGGGTCTGGACCAGACACTTTCTGTATTATCCTGTAAAAATCTCAGTCTCTCTGGAGTGGAGATACTGTACATGACACTGAGATCCTCTGTGGTGCGTGTTCCATTGTGTCTCTACCCTAACTTAACAGAGAAAAGTGAATAACCACAGAGTTCCAGGCCTTCTAAGAGTAGCCACCATCTAAAGAAGGCACTAAAGAGGTGGAAGCCACAGTTTATCATTGTGTGGAACATAACGAGAATTGTGACGTCTTGGGCTTTGAATTATGAGGCCTCTGCCAGTCACGAAGCAAAAATGCCTTCTTTACTTGCATTTCAAGAAAATCTTTTTTCATGAAGAAAAATAGTGGGGTTAACAGGAAATTTAGGTCTGAGCAAATTATATGAGTAAAAACCACAATTTCCATCATGGTTGTGTGCTTTAATGTAGAAGAACTGAAACATGAAGAGTCAGGCAAGTGATAGGCTTGTGGCATGGTACTCTATCCCATCACTATAGCACATGCCCAGCTTATCTGTCTGCAAGGAAGATGTGAGAGACTGGGTGAAGAACTTGAAAATAACAACTAGTTCTTTAACTACATAAGCTGAACCTGGCCTGCTTATGTAAATGAACGATCCTTGATCTACTCACACTGAAAGATCACATTCCTTCTCAATATAATTCTGAACTGCCTTCTGAGTCTTCTGCTTCACTATTTCTCTAACAGTCCCCAAGGGCTTATTGCAGGAGAGCAAGAACCACTGCAGCAGCCTTTGCCCTGCTTCTCAAGACCTGCCTGACTTCAGTGCCACTAAACAGAGCTTGCTGCTTCCGAACGCAACACACACATGATCAGTGTGCTTCCCATCCCCTGCAGGAGTCTTCATTTCCTCCATGACACAGTGGTTGCCCTGCTGACTGTCTTCAGTCTTTATCAGGCAGACATACACGGCTGTCTCTTTAATTTAATTCATTTCTCCTGTCTTTTGCTCTTTTGGGAAGGAGAAAGTTCTTTCCCCTCTACATTAAGCTCTTTCAGTTCTTTCCACCTTCTTTTAGAAGAGCTGTCAGAGCAGGATTAGTTGGTCCCATTGTATACAAGTGCTGAGTAAGATGGATCTTCTAGTTTCCATGTAGAGTACAGAATACCCAACACTTAGTGTGGCTGCCTCAAGTCTGCTCAAGGCTAACAACACCTACTACCTGGAAACACCGTTCTCCTCCCTCCTCCTCCTCCTCCTTCTTTTCTTTTCTTTTTCTTTTTTCTTTTTTTTTTTGTCTTGTTTCAGTTGTTTATCTCTCTGGCATAAATATAGCAGTAAAATGGGAGGCTATTTTGAGAAATAAAGACTTCAGTGAAATAAGAGCCCCAGTTTGGGCATGTTGTAATTAAGTGGATGAGATTCAACAATCTGGCAGATTGGTAAAAGTTAGGAAAAAAATATGAAATTTCATTTCTGATTTTAGTACCAGACTATTGTGCCCTTAATATCTTCTCTGAGGTCTTGCTCAAGAAAAAAGCAAAGATCAATTTCCATTTGATCTGCCAATTCCTGTGATACCAAAGCTAGCTATTGTGATTAACAAAAAAGCCACCAATGCCTGAATTCATACAAGGCCATAAAGATCAATCTTATGCACAGTATTTTATCTCAGGGCTGAAGATTTTAGTGAGATTCTACAAGAACAGCCATTCTTGTTTATTTGTTTGTACTTTGTTTATAAATATATAGCTTCTCAAGTGCTCCTTGGACAAGTTTTAACATCTAATTAATGAATAATATTATTAGTGCGTTCGTTTTACATTTGCCTAGGGGTCTTAATTTTATCATTTTTGAGAATCGTAGCTCAACAAGAGTTGAAAGTTTTATAGATTTATTTCAGAGACCGGTTTGGACTTATTAAAATTTGATAAATTTATTGGAAAAAGAAATGAAAACTGAGAAAAGCAAAGGATTTTGGACTTAAGATAAAAAGAAAAGAAGTTTGAAAGGGTCAAAAGGAGGTAAGCTACTTTCCTGAGGTCTAACTCCTCTCTCTGGGCTTGGTCTTGTATTTCTTCCATTCTCCTCATTCAGAATCAAACTCACTTGATTCAGGGCAGGAATCTTTGACACCTTAGAAGAGGCCTTCAGCTTCTGCTAAGAGTGAGGGTCATGTTAAGCCAGTGTCCCAGGAGGAGGCAATGGAGCAGTGGCCAGATGCATTTGTCACAAGGGTTGTTTTGTTTTGTTTCATTTTGTTTTGTTTTGTTTTTATCCTGGTAGGGAAAAGATTCTCAAACTCCGTCACTGTACATTTTTCTAACATGGAACTATTGGCAAACTTTTAGGCTTCCAATTTCACACTTCAGATCAACTGTAAGACACAAATCAAATAGTAATAAAAAGTAAATAGAGGATGTGAATATTTTTAAAGGCTGGCTCATAAATATGTGAAACAGACCATGAAATCTGTAGGCTCCACTTTCTGATGACTATTTTTCTCACCAGTCCCTTGCACCTGGCAAGTCTTGTTTTCAGTGGAAAATAAGTACTCAGCTGTTTGTGTCACCTAAGGGACAATTTGAGGTTGTTAAGATGGGAGATGCTAAAATTTTTTAAAAACTTGGGAGCCTGAAGGAAATGATTGGGATTTTCAAGAGTTTTATGAGAAATAATCAGCTATGGGGGAGGTGATTACTGAGTGGAACAACTGGAATTCACAAAGACTCTCCCCCATGCCGGGTATGTGCGTGAGTCTTTATAAACATAATTCATTTAGTAGGTAAAGACAATTATTATCCTAGCTTCTTCACAGATGAGGACAGTGAGACTGACAGGAGATATGGCTATGAGATCACATGATGAGAAGGTGGCAGGATGAGGGACAATATGAGGAAAGAAGCCAAGCTAGGTGCAGAAGGGAACACTGCTTGAACACCCACAGAAGAGGAAGGCCATTTCTGGTTTGCAACCCACTTTTCAAGGTCCTTGGGCATTTTCTGAATGAAAATCCTACTGTTTCTTTGAGGCCTTGCCTAGGCTTCTCAGGCTCATTGCTTTCTCGCAGCAGTGTAAGATCAGCACAGAAATGCCCGGTGTATCCGTCGTCGGTCACTAATGCTGAATTCTTCAAGGCACCAAGCCTTTGGAAGCAGGGAGAAGGGACCGTGCAAATTGAGTGTTTAGACACTCTTCAAGTTTCTGGATGATTTTCTATATTCAGAGCTCTGATGCCATTCCTCAGCATAGTACGTCAAAACTGAGGCTTGATAGTACAGCCTGTTAGATGCCAGAAGTTAGCTGGCTTCTTAGAAGTAATCTTTGACACCTCCCTCTCCCTCAACTCTAAGATCTAATTGATCAGTAAGTGTTCACAATTTCACCTCTAAAATGTATTTGAAACAGTCCGATTTTGCATCAACTCCACCACCCTAACCTAATCATTATCTTCAACAGCGAAGGTGATCATGGCATCCTAACTTCACCCACTTTGGCTTACCATAATGTTCCCCAAAATGCCTGAAACCATGCCTAAGCACTTGCCCTTCAACGGTGGTTCTTCACTGGATTTAAGAAATGCAGTTACCACACAGTGGGTTACAAGGTGCCCCTGACAACCTGATCACCTTCCCAACTTTCCCTCATGCCAACTTCATCCTTAACCAGTATGTTCCACTTGCCCCTGTCTTCAAAAATACTTTTCACTTCTGGCTTTCTTTCTCCTCAAGGACTTTCTTTCCACCTGAAACCTTCTTTTCATTGCTCTTACAGGAGAAGTATAAACCAAATTTCATATCTCAGGTTAAATGTCACTTCTTAGAGTCATTCTCACTCTGTCCACTCCTGATCCTTATACATTCTTTCATTGCTTCATAGCACTTAGGGCAATTTGCCACAAATTTAGTGAGTCTTTTTAATAATCTTTTTCTGACTGTTTCACCCACTAGACTCCAAGTTTTACAGGTCAGGCATTACATCTGCCTTGTTTTCTATAGGGTGCATGTGATTCCTGTGCTTCAGGGCTTGTGTTCTTAATCCCAGGGCTGTAATAACACATTTTGAGCCCTAAAACAAAACAGTACAAAAATCATGGAAAGTATGGTGTTACACATATGCATCTAAAAAATAAAAACTATACTACAACTAGATTAAATCTTGCACCTAAACTGAAATTGACCTAACATATTTCTAGATTTTTCTGACTATAAAAAAGTTTGGAAAAGATCAATGAAGCAGAGACTTTTCTGATTTCTTTGGTGTCCCAATTTTTTTTAACCTAAGTGCATGTATCTTCTGCCACTAAGTCAGCTCGGCCTGCCCAGCATCTGAAATTAAGAATCTGTTTCTTGTTTTTGCACTGGGGTAAAGTTTTGCATGTAAAACTTTTATATAAATTTTATTTAATGAAGCTAATTAAGCAGTGGTCATTGCCAACATCATACCTCTTTTTCTATTGTAAGAAAATTATCCTGTTGACTTCATATCTTTCCATCTCATATAGCTTGTCAAGTCCTTACTTACTGATAAAACTTAATCCTCCACATAAATTGAAAGAAAAGAAACAGAAGAAGGAACTTGTGTGAGTATGTGTTTTGAGAAGTGGAGGAGGCAGAATCTTTTTAACAAATTTGTAGGAAAAAATACTTGAGGCAATTAACTTATGAAAAGAGAAGTTTTATTTTAGCTCATGATACAGGAAAGTCCAATCCAAGGCTACATGGCTATGGGTCCCCAGTATAGAACAGTAAGAAAGAGTGGTGGAGCTAACTGCTCAGTTTATGAGAGAGAGAGAGAGAGAGAGAGAGAGAGAGAGAGATATCAGGGTTTTGCCATGTTCTTCCAGAGCATGTTCTCAATGGATTTACCTAAAGGCCCTTTTCTAGGCTCCACCTCTTAAAATTTCCATCATCTTCCAGTATTTCCAACCTGGGGACCAAGCCTTGAGCACATGGGCCTTTGGGGAACACTCATCAAAACCATGGCACCAAGACAAAAGTGTTAAACTACTATGCAGGGAGTTGTCATAAGTGTTAGCAATGTAGAAGTCACAGGATGGTTCCAACACACTTTCTCACACTGTCAATAAAGGACATGCAATGAGATGAGATCATGCTTTATTCTTAGTCAACTCAAGTACAGCATCACTGCTTACATTTAATGTTCTTCATACACAAAATGCTAACAAACGTTTATAGACAAGATAAACAACACTCATATCTGAACTCTCCTTTTGTCCCTTCTTTGGCAAAACAAGGCATTTGCCTATCTCTGTGAGAAACATCGCCCAAATTCCTAAAGTCGGCTGACAGCAGATCTGCAAGCATAACAGCAAGTTTTTAGAACATCACCAAGTGAACTGAGTGGACAATCTAGAAACATGGGTTATACATCACTGTAGTTATTAAAATTATGTTCACAAGGATATTAGCTTATATTTTTTATCATATGGTAAATAGTCCTTAGTACTTGTCACAAACAACTTTGAGCTTCAAAATACCACAACACTATGGGGTACATGCAATATAATGTTATATAGATGAAGCAACTGAGGCATAGAAAAATTTAAGCTAACTGTCAAGGTCACTCAGAAAACAACTAGCATAGCCTAGATCAATCCAGGAAGTCGGTCTCCCAAACCCACACTGAACAGCTTCCTCCTATTTTGCTATGGTATCATCTGAAATTTTAATGCTGTTTTGGAGCCAAGATCCACACCCTGTACTTTTTCAGATTCTCACAAAGTTCAGAATTCACACTGGAAAAGTCCCTGTAGAGGTAGACAGTCTGATCACCATGGTACTATTGGACAAGAAGCTGCTAGAAGGAGATTAGCATTTCCTAAAGAGCATCATGCATACCCAACAAGAATGTGTTACAGGTTTTGAGTATAAAAGAATAAGCATTTTAATTTTAATAGCAATTTTCAAAATTGATGGTTGATGGACATTATGCTAATAGGCACATATGCTAAATAAGATAGTATGATCATTTTCATTTTTAATTATGAGAAGTATAAAATATATAAGGGCAAAATAATATTTAATAACATACAGCCATGCATAAATATGTTTATTATTTTATTTATTTACTCATTTCTTCAGCAAACACTTATGAGCATCTAACAAGGTCTAACACTGGTCACAAATAAATACACAAGTAAGCAGAAATGCTTATTTTAAATTCTTAAATTGCTTAAATTCTAGTTGGAAGGCTTGAATTACAAAAAATTTAAAAGAACAAATAAATAATATAGCATATTTACATGGTAAACATTACATGGCATATTATACATTATGTTATAGAAGATCCTCTCATATATTAAACTATATTATACTTTGTAACACTATTAATTATATATCATTCACATACCACATGGAAAAATAAAGCATGGTAAAATAGGGGAGTACAATGCAGATGAGCAAAAATTTTAATTTTCTTAGTTAAAAATTATTATAAATAAATTTGAAATCTGTCTTATGAAAAAGAAAAATATTAACAATTGGGTTTCAGTTTGATTCTCTGGGGCCAGTCTTTTTAACCTTCTAATTTTAATTTAGGTTTTACTAACAGAGACAAATTTCATTTAAACATAAACAGATAGCAAATAATTCAAGTAAATCACAAAAATAAATATTTATTTTTACATGAATATTTAAAGAACACTACTATCAAATAGTAATAATGCTCCATGGACATAGCAAGAAAATGAGAGAGTGGTATCCTGAGGCAGGACCAATGCCTTTTTCTTGACCACCTGGTCACTTTCCAATCAGTTTTGTCAGAATAAACCTCTGGCATCAAGAGTGACCCTGTTCAGGAAAAAGTTCTCCCTTGTTTTCATATTTATAACTTATGAAAGAGTACAAGTAATTATAGCTAAGATTTACTGAACACTTGCTACTCACTACACAATCTGGTAAAGCTTTGCATACCTACTCTCATTTAATTTTTACAATGACTCATAAAGTCTGTGATCACTTCCATTTTACAGACAAAGACACATAGGTTCAGGAAAATCAATTAACTTGTCCTAAAACATGTCTTTATTATATATTCACACCAGAATTAGAATTTAGGCTAACTGACTCTGAAATCTGTAATCCTGATTGAACTTGTAGGTAACTACATGTTAAGAACAATGATTATCTGTATTCTACTGAGGAATTGTAGAAAAGTTTAATGATTACAATAGTGAGTGTTCTTGTTAGAAGAGCCAGTTTTAATAAGCGTGTAAATTTGGGAAATTTAACACCTGTGAGATTTACATCATCAACTGTTAAGTTTTAGAGGACATGTAATCTCTTAGGACCTCCATGTGTTGGCTGACACTACCACCACTACCATCATCATCACAACTGTCATATATTTTGTGTTCTCGCCTTAATTTTTTCTTTTACCTGAGATGCTACGCTCTTCCCTAAAACCCTTAGATTAAGTGGTCATTGCAAGATACTACTATAGTACTAATAACAGTGATAATAGTAAATATTCATTGTACATTACTACAAGCCAAATGCTTTTAGTACATTATCTTTACAATTGCTGCATAAGTACCAGTGTTATCTATAATTTATAGTAAAATGCAACATGCTTAGAGCTCATCACTGCTGATTTCGTTCTCCTTCCCCCCCCCACCACTCTGACTGCCAGCTGGCTTCTGAGCTCCAAAAGGGCATCCATGAAAATAGCGTGGAATCGCCTGCCAGATATTGAACACTCTAGGAGTCTGCCACTAAAAGAATAGGGAACTGTCCACCTACTGGTGCTGCTGAGAACCTTGGTTTTTCAAAGAAATTTTGGGTTCCTCACTTCCAAATTGCCTTTTCTGGGGCAACGCTCAACAACGCCAAGTCCTCTTCAAAGGAGAAATCAAGCAGTTCACCTGAGAGCCAGTCCTCAATAGTGCAAAGGAATCAGACAGCTACTTTATTGCAAAGTCGAGCCATTTACTTTGCCTTTAACAATCTTGAGTAGCATTGCCTAAAATATGCTATCAAGGACAAACAGATGTGACTAATACTCAGTTATCACATAGCGTAACTTGTTCTACAGGAATTATTTTCTTTCCTGATTGCAAATTTAACATAATTTATTGGAAAGCTATAGAAAATGCAACAACTATAGCTAAGCTGTTTAATGTATTTCATTCTAGATTTCTATTAAAATTCTAATTATTCTCCTCCTTTGCCTCCCCCCCCACTTGCCCCACCTCTTTCGACCTGGAATCCAGGGTAGGAGACACCAACAGCACCTCAGAGGCTGTCGATCAACTTCACTGCCCTCCAGCCCGGACTGCTCACTGTGCCCCCTCCTCTCCCGATCCCTCCCAACCCCTCCTTCTCATCCCTTCCTCCTTAGCCCGCTGCTCACCATTGGTCATTGCCATGACAACCAGCAGCTGCCAGGATGGCAGCCTCTTCCGCAGCAGGGGTGGGGCCGTGAGGTGGGGGAAGGAGAGGAGGAGCCAGAGGAGATGTCTGCTGCAAGTTCCTGGCTGCTTCTGAGCTCACCCCATCCTCCGAGAGGGAGGAGGCCTCAGTGGTGATGTTTCCTGCCTCGCTCCAGCCGCTGCTGCCGCCTCTACGGCTGATACTCTAGGGGAGCTGGAAGGGAGGTTCCTGTTCGCACTGTCGCCGACCAGAGATTGGAGGAAAAAAAAAATTCCGGCGATCGCTGCTGATGTTGGGTTTGGAGGCTGCATCCAACTCGGTCATGAGGAAAATGGATTCTGTTTGCATCTCTCCCTCTTTTCAGCAGTTCCTCCGGGTCTCAGAGTGGTGAGTGGGAGGCAGTAGGGCTCCCTTTTTAGTTTAGCTCGTTGTTAAATGACTTGTGTGCACATTTGCGGCCTGGACTTGAACAATGACTCCTGTCTCTCAGACTAGGAGGGTGAGATGTGGTGACCGAGAAGAGGATGGAGGGAGAGCAAGGTTATCAGAAAGGGAGAAGTGAGAAGGCATCTGCTTGTGTTTAAAAAAAAATGGTGCTCTAATTTTTATAGCAAATTGGCTCGGAATACAGACTGAGCCACTTGATTCCTTTCCTCTCAAGCTTAGCAACAAAATCAGGGGGTGGAAAAGGAGCTCACAACAAGAAAAGGGTGTTGTTGAAAGGAATCATTTCATTTGCAGCTCTCACAAATAGGGTTGGGCCTTTCTCAGAAATACATTTAGTGGCTCAATCTTCTTGGCCTAATTCTAAGCTGGTTTTGCTAAGGTTCCCAAGGATCTAGCCTTCTATATCATCTTCTGATGTACTCTTGTTGAAAAACCATTGCCAGAGTCAGTTTCATTTTTCGCACTGAGATTTGATTGTGAACATACACATACACTCCGTGTGGTTATTCATAATATATATATATATTACTTAGCATGTATATAGCATTTGTGAAGCATATTTATATGCAGCATGTGCTTGCTTTACTGTCATTTTTATGGGTTATAAATGCCCTTGCATGCTTAGAAGTAATTGCATATTTTTAAAACTATGCTTCTGGTTTGTATTATTATTCATTGGCTTCATTTCGATTAATGTGAGATTTAGTCTCGTTATTGTCCCTTAGTTTCATTGTGACCAATTAGGACAGATGCCTATCATTTGATCTTTATTACACAGCTAGATGTGGATTCATAGCTTGGCTCTTTATTTTTAATTGGGTTTGTGGGGAGTAATATTGAGGGTCTTGAATTTAAAATCATGGGAAAGGGAGGTGGCTTGTGTTATTATTTTGCATCCAGCATCTTGCAAATGAATGATGAAACAAATCGGTTTTCTTGAAATTCCACCCCAGCCTTTTCATGTTTATACCTTGTGTCTCAGGCAGCACAGCTGAGCTGGAAGGTGAAACACATTCATTGCATTTAATAACGTTGCTATTTGGTCTTCATTCCTTCAGTATCGAGACACCATTTTACAGTTCTCTCAAATGTTGTTATAGGTCTGTTTCTGTGATTAAGTAGAAAAGTGGGATTATTTTGAAAATCAAGGTGTTCTCTCATACCCTAGGCAAGCCGTTTCCAAATTAGCCTGTTTATTATACAATGAAATGAGAGTGAGCAGAGCTTAGCAGGAGAATGTGTGGTTTGTAGTTAAAATGGGAGGGGATAGTTTATAAATGCTTAGTCCGATTTGCTTGACCTTTTAGTATGTCAAGGCTTTGAAGCCGCTCAGGGACTAAATATGACTGAGATGAGTAGCATGCAGGGCTCCATTACCACCTAGGATAACGCATTTCATTGAATCAAAGCCAGAAAATCTCTTGCAGGTAAAAGTGTATTAGTAATATCACATTCATTGTAAGCACTGATTTTATCCATCGAGCTTTTCTCCAACAATATCATTGTCAGTGCACACATTTTTGTGGTGCAAACAGTATTGTTTTGAATTTAACCTTGTGTTTTATTTTATGCTCTGCCCCCTCATTTATGATTTTTACATATGTTCAGTTTATGGTTTAGTTTCTCTGAGAATAAGTGTCCTATTTGATTTACATATGAGAAGATTTTTTAGTGACTAAATTTAATATGTTCGTAGCATATAATATATTATATAGAGTCAAACTTTGTAAGCTCATGGTACCATGTGCTTAGTTGTAAAAACTACATGAAGTAAGACTAAGCAAGAAAGTACTAGGCTTTTATGTGGTATCAAAAATTTTACAGCATGGTGTATCCTGAATCTTTCAATGATAAGATTTCTGACTTCCAAAAGATAATTTTTGACTTCCAGCAATGAAAGTTTCAGATACAACTAGAGTAAATCTTAGAAAATTGAGGTGTGGTGATTGACCATTTCATACAATACAGGCAAATATTGTGGGGCTTTGTTTTTATTTCCTTTGTGTTGAGTTTCCATTCAGATGTAGTTTTGTGAGCAAAGTTGGTACAGTTTGAACAGAGACATATCACTGTAGGCTTTGGACTTGGCACTCACTGTAATCATAGAGTTTCAGCTCTGTGGTTTGATTATCTCTGAAGGATAATGAAACCAGGGGTTATTTCAGTTGGAAAAGTAAAAACTTGAGATAAGGTAATCATGTGCTTTACGTAGGGCATTGGTTGTTGCTATATCTTGGAACCTAAAATATGGTCAGCGAGCTTCAACTTCAATAGGAAAAATGAAAATCTGAAATAGAAAATGTAAAAGTTTCTCAGAGTAAGTGTGAGTGGTCATGGAGATAACTGGATAATATAGTGTACTCTTGTTTCATCTAAACCTCCAAAAGTATGATCTAGAAAGACGTTTGTCTAGGATAGAGTAGATTTCTTCTCAGGAACTCCTCTGGATTTTTCTAGAGCAAGTCATCCCTTTTCAGACTGTGTAGTAGTTGCTTAACATCGGGTATTTCTAGACCCATAACAAACTTCATTTTTTAATGGGTTTCTAAATTACAAAATCTGATACTATTAAAGAAACTAATTGATGATCTGCCTGGAGAAATTTTTATGCAATCTTTCCAGGATGCAGGGATTATTCTATTTATAAGAACCTTTTTCTCTCAGCCTCTTTCCATCATGATACTGAATAACTATATTAAAATTATCCCTCACT
The DNA here is from genome assembly GCA_004365215.1 of Cuniculus paca. Lineage (NCBI taxonomy): Eukaryota > Metazoa > Chordata > Mammalia > Rodentia > Cuniculidae > Cuniculus > Cuniculus paca. The sequence continues at coordinate 39,691 of RJWT010000477.1, forward strand.
GTATGGTTAATTTTTTTAAAAAAAATTGTAATGTGTTACTCAGTGAAGTTTAGATACCATGTGTGATCAAAAAATATGGCAAAAATTTGAATTTTAATAAATTATTATAGCAAAAGACATATTGCCATTCATTCTTACTGCTTTTGAAGCAGTTCTGGAAGTCTTTTTTCTTAAGTGTCTTTAGTTGCACTGTTGTGTCTGCCTCAATGTCCTGAATCAATTCAGAATGTTTACATTTCATGCTCTTTTTTACTTTGAGGCAGAGTCAAAAGCAGAAGATGCAAAGTGCCAGATCCGATGAATAAGGTGGGTAAGGACACACAATAACGTTTTTATTCGACAAAAATTGATCAATGAGGGGTGATCAAAACATATAGTGAACACTTAAATAAAAATTTATTAAAGTATAAGAAACTTTGCCATTAATTTTTCTAAAGATGCTTCACTTCACTTCTGACAAACTTATGCCATCATTCTTGGCAATGTGTCTTTTACCATAACAAGTTCTTTTCTTAAATTTAAATATTTGCTGTGATTTCTCCTTGTACAACACAAATAAAGACCTACCAAGTTGATGTCAGAAAAAATAAATTATATGACGAAGAATATACATGAATCATTGTTGAAATGTGTTGAGTGATACTAACTACCTTACACCCGAACACTGTTTTGAAAATGCCATTCTTGTTAGAATACTAAAATTGAATAATTTAGCTGCTATGTAAGCTTTTACTAAAACTTGTTTTAATTAAAACATGCATTATTTAATTCATTGATTTATGATAAGATGTTTCATATTTTTCAATTGCCCTTCGAACATATTTTAATTTTATGTTCATGTTGCAAATCTCCTTAGTAGTGGCTTAGAAAATGTTTGGAGAGTACAAGCTGTTTTCCATATTTCTCAGTGATTCATAAAATGGTTAATGGTTTGTTTCTCATTTTAGAAGCTTAAAAGAAAACCACATTTATCCTGGAGGTTTCAACATAAGTAACTCAATAATCAGCTTTAATTGAAATAAATAAACTAGGTGTACACTTGGCTGTTATTCTGAGAAGTCAGTTACAATTTCCCCAGTTTATATATACCACTATTCTACTAATGAAAATGTGTTTTCAAACAGGATGAATTACTGAACTAGTTAACAACTGTTTGTGGAGCCCTTGCATTACTAGCAGAATTTGCATATGTTAGCAACATAGAATTTTCTTGGAGGATCTAAAATACACATATCTGACATAATTAAGGACCAAAACAGTATAGTTATTATTAGTACTGTCAGTATTACTGGTATGAATATAATTTGTCATTGTTTTTGTATTTTCAATTCCTTATTTTTTTATTTTATACTTACAGCAGTTCTATCATATCAGTAAAGCTACTGTAATTGTTCTAAATAAGTGGAAACAAATTGAAGGAGGTTACATTTTGTCCAAATTATGTTTCCTAAAATGGTCTAACAGGGGCTGGATCCCAAGTCTTATGAGTCCAAATCTATCACGTTAGGAAATGTGATGAATTGTCTTGCAGATTTGATGTGTAAAATATAATAACTCTTCATTGTGTTGCTCATTTTATTTCTATTTAAAAAATATTTCAGGTACCATGGTTTGCTTTTTGACCGTATTAAATTTCATTTGCCTAAATTTGTGTTTAAGGTACTCTCTAAGAAAACAAAGACAATGATACAAAAAACGTTTTGAAGAAAATTGGGGTCTCTTAATATTTCAAAAAATCATGGAGGCATCTGGGTAAAAATCATGGCTTTGTTTAACTCATATGAACTTACTTTATGGCAAAATATTTTTTAATGACACAGACTGGGGAATGTTATGGTTTAGATCTTAAATGTCCCCAAAAGTCTCATATGTTCATTCACAGGTGAGGCTTTTGAAAGGTGATTGGATTAGAGTGTGTTATGCTTATCGCTGGATTAAACCACTGATGAATTCATGTGCTGTTAGGACTCATGCAGGTCCTGGTCAGAA